>JAHWFP010198684.1:5011-25479 GCA_023313725.1 Lithobius niger | reverse complement strand
AAGTTCTTCAACGTCTATACAGTGTTTACATGACATGTAGTAATCAACGTGTATATTAAAATTAAATAAACTAGTTCTTCAATGTCTATAAAATACTTGTATGATGTTCAGTAACCAACATGTAGATTAAAAATAAATATAGCAGTTCTTCAATGTCTGTACAATGTTTGTATGATGTGTAGTATACAACGTGCATATTAAAATTAAATAAAGTAGTTCTTCAGTGGTTATAATACTGTGTTTATAGTTCTTCAACTTCTAGACAATGTTTGTGTGATGTGCAGTATGCCAATCAACGTGTAGCACTAAACCATAAGAAAAATGTTTTTGAACGTGTATTCAACGTTTAAATGACGTTCAATAACCAACGTGACAAACAGTCAAGCAATATCTTAAAAATTAATGCCTAAAAATTAATTAGAATTAACCAGCAAACTTGATCAATTCAATTCTAACATGCTATGTTTTACCGCCAAGATAATAATCGGTTAACTTAAAAGTCATTCCTATAACTACCAACATTTACAAGGTGATGCAGTAATTTTAATGGGAAATTTTATTAAGAGCCTTAGCAATGTCTAGTACAAAATACGGTATGGAGTTTTATTGTTCATTGCTAGCATCCAAAAATATAGACAACGAAGGATTGGATGACAACAAAGTGTCCTGGGAGAAAACCAAATTGATTTTTTAATGCACAGTACTCATTAAAATAATTTACGATCTGTTTAGCAATGGGTTTCTTCAAAATTTTATACTCTAAACATGTTACGAAAATTGGCAATAATTGAAGGGTCACCTTTTTTTTAAAGATTGATGTAACTACTGCTTTATTCCAGTTTTCTAATAATTGGCCCTTATCAACCAAATATTGAAATAATTTTGCTAATGTTTCAGACAGACTGTCTGCTAATTTTACAGAAATAATGACAGGTAGGCCATGAGTGCCAGCTGCACCCTGAGCAGTGAGTTGTTTTATGGCAATATGAATGTCTGTCTTAGTTAATATTAAGTCAGTCAGATTTACACCCACTTGTTGTTATTACAGATTGATAAGTTATCGTCACTCCGCAGAAATAGGCAACAAAGTCGGAAGATAACTAATTCTTAAAAAAGACTTTCGGACAAAAAAACTCCACTTAAAAAAATACTTTTCTAGCAGGGTGAATTTGGAGTATGTAATGAGCTCAGCTCTACAAGTGGATAGTGAGACAAGTACATGCACTTGAAAATCATGCGACTACTGATAAAGACAAAAAGACATTACAGCTATAAGGCTGCAATTTTGCCACGGTCTTGCAATGCAATATCACGCCAAGAAGTTGTATTCTAATCTGAAATTTGAACCTGGAGTCAGCTTTGGCTCTATACCAACCATAATAAGCGGGTGAAGAGAGACATGAAAGGATCTCCGGGAGTTTATTCTAGATTTGAACCAAGATTATGACATGAAGAATAAATGCTTAACCAAATTCGGAGCATCTACCAAAGTTGGAGAGACTGAAGATGCTGTAACATACTGGCAGTTGGTCGAATTAAAAACCACTGATTAAAAACCAATTAAAATTTTTTATTAAGAATTAAAAACCAACATAAAGAGATTAAATGAAGGAAAGTGTAGATGGGGATTTTACTACTAAAAATAAATCGTGAAAGACGTAGTATTCCCTTCAAAATCTACGACGGATGTGGTTAGTAGAGAATACGTCGACTAAAAAACACGTGATGGATTATGACACGCTGAACAACCAATTAACTATACTCGCTGATGGTAAAGTCCCCCAAGATGTGGCGACTATCTCACAGTTAAACATCTTAGAACTTCAATCTGGTTTCAAGGAAGACTCCGACGGTGATTACAACGTAAAAAATAAAAACATTAACGTTGCGATTTCCCCTTCACAGTCCAAGAATGCGGCTCTTAAAGAATACGTTGATTCGAAAGCTGTGATGGATTACGATATGCAGAACAACCACTTAACTAAATTTACTGATGGTTTAGCTCCCCTAGATGTAGTAACCTTTTCCCAGTTATCCGATTTAGAAGACTTCATAAATATGCGTGTGGCCCTTGAATATTTTACGGTAGACAATGACAAAGATTTTAACGCGACAAATAACCAAATTAAATACGTGAGACCGCCGATAGAAAATAAGAGATGCGGCTACTAAAGAATAAGTAGATTCAAAAACCATTAATTTATACTCGGTCAAGAACTACGGCGTGGAAAATAAACCTTGGACTAAACTTACACCCGTCATAGATCCCGAGGATGTTGTAAACTATTCTCAGGTAATCGATTTAGAGCAAAAAAATCTAAAAACGATCGGATGTGAACTACCACTAAACGTACAAACAAAGAAGATTTTGACGCTGATAATAAAAGGTCCCACTTCACTACATGATGCTGCTACGAAATAGTTCTCCCTAGAAAACAGTATTATATTAGTAAATTTTCACAACACCGCTCCATTCCACAAAGAAGAATTTTGGACGTGCAGTATTCACTATCGTCATAAATACTTCACTTGCTAGTGAGAATATTATCTTTTGGGAGCAGATATATTCAATTGTCTTACTTCTCCGAAATTGTAGCCTTGAACATCGAAGCTGCATTGCACAGTAGATTTGACACTATTAAAGTTGGGGGATAGAGTCTTATTCGAATACGACTTTGACATAAACCCGAGTCATGGATTTCACATTTATTATTCTAGCGGTACTAAAAAATATCAAGATAGGATGACTGTCTTGAAGGGGATGAATTTCCTGTGGAAATAAAGCTAGATTTTCAGAAAAAAACTTTAATACTTACAAGGAATTTGTAATTTATATGGTATCCAAATTAGGTAATGATCATGCTAAAAATTGTTCTTATCAAGGAAATTTGTATCAAGGTTTCGGCAAATTTAAAGAATCGTTCTTACCAATTTTTTTTATTATTAAATTTCTATTACCAAATTTAAAGAAACGTTATTACCAATCGTTATATTTAAGTTCCTGTAAAATTTAAATAGCTCTCATATCGTCCAAAACCGCCTCGTAATTACAGCCTTTAGACGAAGAACCTCGGAATTTAAAGTCACGTGAGCGTCCTGAAGGTTGCAGTAATCGAAAATGGCCGGGATTTCGGTTTGGATGTCTTTCCTGTTCATCATCAGAGCCAAAAAGACTCACCTGGGTTTCCCGATCGCGGAAGTAGTAAGCATGCGTCAGATGAAGCTAGTAGTCTGCAGCAGTTTGCAACTCTCGTAATTCCAGTGTCTAAATGCCAATTTCTTAATCAATCCTCCATCTATGTATTTGAAAAACCTAAGTTTCTGGTCGTCGGATGCCGTGATGTGCGGAACATGCCATGAAACGCTCAGTATGACTTTGTCATTGGCTATAACTGCTGCTTCATATATCACATATCATTGCTAGCGTTCGACAATGCCAGCACATGTTTGCTGCCGTACATTAACTTGTTTTAATTCTCGAAAAATCCTATGACCTGTTTTAAAGGAATGGTGAATGAGAAACTCCCTCAGCTCCTTCACGATCGTGTCGTGATGCAGTTTAAAGCCGAGGTTGTTGGTTAAAGCACCAACAGACTCGGTACTATATAGCGCCCAAAACTTACCCAGCAGTTATACTTGATAGCTCAAGCCGTACGTAAGCAAGGCTTTCATGATGCTGCCGTATCCGGGGTAATTTAATTAGTTCATTAGCTTGTCCACCAGATGATATTTATTGCTGGAAAACAAGTACATGAACGCATTGTTGGCGAGAGTGATGAAGTCGGCATTCGTGAAATTGCTGTTATCGATAGTGAGCATTTTACCTTTAATCAGAACATTAAAGTTAGCAACTTGAAGGAACAAATTTTGGTTTTCTATTATAATTATAATATCTGAATTCACGTTGTTGAGGTTAGTGCCAACTATGGGGTTTATACTGATGATTGGAATAACTCGCCACAGACAAACCGTGATGTAAGGACTTGTTGATATTCAAATAATCTTCTGTAAAAAAACTTATCTTCTACCTCTGATCAGATATTTGATAAAAAACTATTTTTTGTTGCCGTTTATTGTTTACTGTTATTATTGATGTTAAATTCTTTTTCGGTTATATTTTTTTCGGGCAAATACCGACATTCTATTTTTTTTAATATTGTATTATACAAATTATTTTTTTTCGATCTCAAGTGGAGTCGATGTTGAGTGTTCACATTCAATATTTTATCATCTTGAGAAGTTAACCAAATGCGAATACTTCTGATTTTGTCCATAGTGACTGAAAGATATATTAAATTTGAGGAGTGATCATCATTTTATAACCTGGAGGTACAGAGGGGTGGAAAGCGTATATGCACGGTTGAGGGTCGGCATTATGTTAGTGTGAACGAATATCATGTTAATCCCCAAGATATCGACAAATTTTTGTTCTTGTTTTGATTTAGTTTAATTACCCTGCTGGAATTCCAGTACAATGCTTAAACTCTTGTCTCCCTAAAATGACACTCAGTAATTATTAATAATCAAATTAGTTTTTAAAGTGTTATGATTCGGTTCTATAACAATAGTATCTTTTTCGTGGCCATTTTGCTCTAAAGTAGCTCGAATAAAAGTTCAAATCTGAAATTTCGTAGGCGCCGGGAATGATTTCCATTTTAATTCAGCTTGCACCACCATCCACCGTGTACGAAATTTCGTTATAGGATCTAGGTATATAGGCGGTTTTGAGGGCAGCTTTGCTCTGCACCCATTCCAGTTAGAAAGGTCGAACTTAAATCAATATTTATCTTTCTTTGTGCTGGAAAAGTCCAATACCTGTCAATTTTTGCATTGTTGTCTCAACGATGCTGCTGGATGCTTGAGACTTCGATGGACACCTCAGTGACCCAACCGCGCATGCGCGGTTCTCCCTGTAAGAATGGCGGCTGCAAGAGCCCATCATATCTTTGTCTCAAGCCGCCGTCTTAAATGGCTGCTCGTTCTGATGCTACCGATTCTTAGTCTTTCGTCCGAAAACATTGTGGCTTCCTTCCCGTGTCTACCCGGGACCGCTCCACCCTCCATTTGTGCAGGCCATTAAATCGTCTGCCTTTCGGTTGTACGCCAACTCTGCGATTGCAACGTATGACTCCCTGCCCTTTCACCAACCGAAAGTTGCACACGATTTTCGTCTATCTCCTTTTGTGTCTGCCCACAGAAGACCAGATTCTTACTGGAACAAGGGCTTTCATTTTGGCTGCCGACTCGTTGTTGCCGCGGACCACGCTGGAAACGAAAACATCGTGGCTCCCTTCTCGTTGACTCCCGGGACCGACCCACCCTCCGATAATCGTGGTTTTGACGCCTCAGCGTTCATCCACGTTTCGGATGGCTCGTCACGCCTATCACACATATCGGGCTTTTCCAAAAACAATTTTGGCCCCACTGTCCGGCTGCCGTTTCTGCACCTGCCCAAATCTCTGATGCAATCCATCGTCGCCTTCATTTTCGGTTTTCGTTTTTCGAAAACCTCCTCTACCCTTTCAAAGAAAACCGACCTTCAAGAATGAAGAACGGACCATCGGCAAATTGAGCCGATAGTTGGAAACGAAAATACCTTGGCTCCCTTTTCGTGTCTCCTGGAACTGATCCACCTTACGCTGACTTGTCGATAACGACAACCCGTCCTTCATCCGTTTTCGGTTCATCCACTACACCGATGCAAGGACTTGCCTCCCCATTCTCCATTAGAACCCTCACCTAACAAATCACTGGCTTTTGTTGCCCCGATAGAAACAAAAACACCGTGGCACCCTTTCCATGTCTCCCGGAATTGATCGACCATCCGAAAACTTGTTGGAAATGATGTCCCGCCCCACACCTGTCTTCGAATCGTCTGCTACTCCGACACAAAGGCTGACCTCCCTAATCTCCGTTGGAACTCGCACCAAACGAATGACTGCTTTTCACCGCACCGAATGAATTGAAAACAATGTGGCTCCCTTTCCGTGTCTCCCGGAAACAATCCGCCGTCCGAAAACTTGTTAGAAATGACGCCCCTCCCTCCACCAGTTTTCGGATCGTCCACTACTCCGACGCAAGGGCTGACTCCCCTATCTCCATTGGAACCCTCACCAAACGAATGACTGCTTTTCGCCGCACTGATGGAAATGAAAACAACGTGGCTCCTTTTCCGTGCCTCCCGGAATCGATCCATCGTACGAAAAATCGTTGGTTACGATGATTCGTCATCTACCCATTTTCGGATCGTTCTTCTCGCCAACATCAAATTGACCTTCCCTTAACTTGCTGGAACGCTGCCATTTGCATAACTGATCTTCAGTGCCTCGACGGAGACGAAAACAACGTGGCTCCCTTTCCGTATCTCCCAGAATCGATCCATCTTACGAAAACTCGTTGGTTATGATGATTCGTCATCTACCCATTTTCGAATCGTTCTTCTAGCTGACATCAAATTGACCTTCCCTACCTTCCCTTAACGTGGTGGAACTCTGCCATTTGCATAACTGATCTTCAGTGCCTCGGCGGAGACGAAAACAACGTGGCTCCCTTTCCTTGCCTCCCGGAATCGATCCACCATCCGAAAACCAGTTGGTAACGAAAATTCGTTTGCCACCATGCCGATGTAAGGAATCTCCATCTACTGTGGCTCAAGTTTGACGAAAGACCATTTTCGTTGCCATAAACGGAATAGACCCACCATCCGAAAACTAATTGAGAAATGCACCCACCACCCACCCATTTTCGGATTGTCTTTCAGTCAACGTCAGATTCTCTCATTTGATGCCTTTCGGATTTCTGCAACTCCCTACTAACAGACGAACAATCTACTTCCCTCACCCCGCCGGCATGGGCCGCTGCTTGGGATCTCCTGCTTCAAGCAAGACGGCTCTTTCTTTCACAATCCTCGCAATAACCCGAATGAACATCAACCACTGCCCCCCCCCCCCGTTTTTTTCAGAAAGCTGGTAACTTGCAGTTGTCCTTTCAACTTTCAACTTGCAAACTGCCCTTTCAGTTCATCACGCTTCATAACGAAATTTCGCCCAAAAAAAAAACCAAAACCCTCTGCCAGACGAAAATGACAATTCCATGCTATCCGGCCGAAGAACACTCTCTTTTCGTCTCCATGGAAAGCGACCCTTTGGGAACCAACAAACGAAAACGACCCTGTCTTGCGCCTACATTCACATCAAGCGACTGACTCGTGCAACAACTCACACTCAAGTGGACCATGCCACTCCAACTTCAATCCAAGGCTTTCGTTTCTCGCCTCTCGCTTGCACCATGTGACATCCTTTTGTATCATTTTTCGCTACTACATAGCATCCATTTGAACCTGGTCTTCTTTGAAGCAACGCTATAGTTAAAGTGAAAAAACTGGTCATTCCCGAAGATGAAGACATCTACTTCGGCAGGATTTCTACGATCGACGATCCTGGAACGTGAAACTGTTCTGGACTCAAAAATCTGTATTGGATTGACCCCCCATGCTACCGTGTGCCAATACCACAGGAAATGTATTATAAAAATCTTTGCAAGATCTGCGTCACTATTCCCTACAAAGACTGGCATCACATTCCTTCCATGCAGCTGGCTTCTGCCATTCGGAAACGTCAGGCAAAACAACATAAAGCCGAAAATCTTAAGAAATTATGCAGCAACTCTCATCCCACAACTTCCGTTCTGAAATCCAAACCTTCATGTACGATCCCGACCAAAAACACCTGGCAAAACTCCCCTTTCTTCGCCAGGTGGCACTCTTTTATCTCAACAATCTTGGGTAAACTCCCCCTTGTCCATTGAAACTCCGGCCAGCATCACCACGATCCGCACAACCAATTCTTACGGGGAAAACATCCATGCCTCTCGCAACGAAGACCCTCTCTCGCAATCCGAAGAAAGTCCATCTTCACCGTTACAAGATGAAGTACGTAACCAGGAAGATGATCCACCACTGGTCGATTTCGAAGTCCCTGCAACACCTCGTTCACCAGATCATGACGGAACCGAAACCGACGAGCCAGAATTACACCTGGACACAAACTCTACCACCTCACTGTCCAATCAACCTTTGATTGCACAACAATTTCAACCACCACTGTCGGTTACCCAATCGAATCAACCCGACGAATCATGCACCCCTTTCTACGGACTGGACACCAAGGAAACAATTGAGATCGATAATCAACTCATTTTCAAGACTTTAAAATATAAGTTGAAACTCAACGACCGTGCCAAAGTTAAATTTGAACTAAATTCAATCAAAGTCAAGCAACTTATCCTCTCCTACCAAGCAAAATTTTTGGAACAATCCCACACCATTAGTGAATTAAAAACAGAAATCGACAGCCTTTGCTTCATGAATTCGACCCAATTCAAACAACTGACTGACAACGTTTTACAACAGGGACTCGCCAAGAAAACAGAAGCTCTAGCACCCCCAAATTCTGGTCTCAACCCACCAACAGAATTCGGTCCATGGGTTCTCAATCCAATTTTTTCCTTGGACTCCATGAAGCCAACCTACAAACCTCCAAGTCGCTTCATACATCCTCTTTTAACTTCTAAACCCTCAGACCCAAGGATCAGACCACCGTCTCTACCAACAAGACCCATGGTCTACATTGAACCCCCACTTGACGAAGAAACCCAACCTTCTTCACTCGAAACGTTCAACGATCAGGACCGTTAAACTCAACTTGACATTAATGAAGCCTGGAAATCTATAAAGGCCACATTGGAAGTCCACAATCTGAATTCCTACTCATGGCAATTCGACAACGTCAACTACTTCAGGCTTCTTCATCCCGACATGGTCCAACTATCCTCTCAACCGTCGTCTGACATTCCTTGTGACTTCTGCAAATCCAAAGCCAAAGGATATTGCTTCGGGTTGCGAAACCATTCTAACGCTAAAAACCCTTAATACGCCCATCAATCAGCCAAGCTAAAACATTTTGTTTGAACCAAGTTTAAAAAAAAAAAAGATAAAAATGTTTTGTTTCCCACTTCATTAATTTTTTCCTTGAAGCCCCCGCACCTTGGATAATCCATCCCGGTCGGAGGCTCCAGGGGGTTGGGAATGCCTTCCTTTCACTCACTTTGCTCTTTGGCCGGCACACCTCAGCTTTCTCTTTTTCACATTTTCCAATTAACGAACCTAACAAAATTATATCCACAAAATAAACAACTCGTTCTGGTTTAAAAAAAAAATCTAAAATGTAACAACAAAACTTCTCTGGACCCATCTCACATCAAACACGGCCCCAAACCTAAAAGACAGGCCCCACCTAACCAAAAAAAAAAAAAGAAAGGAAGAAATTCTCATCACCCAAGAAATATGGAACTGTAACGAGAACTTTTGCAACCCCACATCAACTTGAAGTGTGATTTGCATCCCAAAACTTGAATTCCTTCGCTCTCAAACTCATCAATCCTGCCTTATCACGGAAGAAAACAAGAGGAACGCATAAGAAGCAAGTCACTCAACGGCACTAAAGGTAATCATAAAGCGCATTTTCTTTTATATAAAAAAAAATTAAAAAATGAAGAATGGATGTGCCAACTTTCACAATAGCTGACACCACAGCGCAATCAGGTGAAGGTCAATCAGGGTGACCCCAGCCTCAGAACTTCAGGGAACTCGCTCAAAAGGTGCCCCGCCACCAATTTGACGAGGTCGGCCTGTGAATACAAAAAATGACCAGTATTGTACTTTTTCCAGCACAAAGAAAGCCCATTTTGCCGGCCCCTGGCCCAGCCAGCTAAAAATGGTTTCTTTTGCGGAAAAAGAACAATACCTTAAGGCCCAGCCTGCCTCCCTTTCGAGTCACCTTTTGACAATAGAGACAGAAGGGATGACGGGGTCTTGTAGCCGCCATTCTTACAGGGAGGACCACTCATGCGCGGTTGGGTAACTGAGGCAGCCATCGAAGTTTCAAGCAGCCAGCAGCATACTTGAGACAACAATGCAAAAATTGACAGGTATTGGACTTTTTCCGCAAAAGAAACCATTTTTAGCCAGCTGGGCCGGGGGCTGGCAAAATGGGCTTTTTCACATATACTTGAAAAGAAATTTTAACTAGGTCAAAATCGATAAACCTTAACGCGTCAAAATCAGTAAACTTTAACACACACTTGACGAACGATTGTGTAATGCTAGAACATAGCCCTTAGGGGAAATATAACGTTAGTAATAAACACGCAACACTTAGTGAACGTATTCAAGAAGGGCCTCCAAGTGTCAGCAGAAATATAAACCTAGTAGAAAAATGCGTAATACTTAGCACAATCACGCTAATCTTGAGTAAACCTGGACTGAAAATTCAAGCCCAGGTCTCCGAGTCTTACCAAAAACATAGCGCTAGTAAAAAATGCTGAATACTTAGCAAAAAACTTGCTAAACTCGAATAGACCTGGTCTCCAGGTCCAACTCTGTGGCTTAAATGCACAAAACTTAGCAGAAACTTCGCTAAGTTCTAGTAAGGGGGGCTGAAATTCAAGAGTAAACCGTCTTAAGGATTATTGGAGTGATGTCACTAAAGTAAACCTTGACGTCAGGAGATCACGTGACTTCCAGTCAGTAGAGCAAACCTTGACGTCACGTCTGGTCAATACAGTAAATCTTTATGTTACTTCTGGTAGATAGAGTAAACCTTGATGGCACGATTTCACATGACTTCCGGACAACACGGCAAAGCATTACGTCATAGCAATACATCATTAATTTAGGTCAACACGGTAAAGCTTGGTATAACGACTTCCGACCAATACGGTAAACACCTCAGTATACCTTGACGTCACTTCCAGTCAAAGTGCTAGTGCCAAAATTCCCTAGTTTTTGCACCATCGTCCAGGAGGAAGGAAGAGAATAGGTGGTGGTAGCCAAAGATGTGTTGACAAACCCAAATTTGAGGTAGCCAAATGCAAATTGTTTTGTGTTACCGGATGTGTCCGTCCCCATATCGTAAATGCCTACCCCTACGGAATTTTATAAGATTTAAGTATGATTGGTTACTGTCCTTGGATGATAATTAATACTTTTCTAAAACAGTGAGCTAATTATAGATATTTAGGTTGTGTGATTAGTAGGGGTCGGACGAATAGGGAAAAACATATTCGAATATTCGCCAAATAAATATTCGAATATTCGTTCAATTTTTTTCCACGTTTAGCCCCGTCCCCCTCCCCCCATAGAATCAGTTTTTCATTAAATACTTAGGTTTTATTTAGTCTACTGGCAATGCAAGGCATACGTAATTTAACCACAAGTTTAATTTAATCTATTGGCAAGGCATACAATCCCCCCAAAAATGATGAATTGTTAACTGCAGTACGGAATGAATACAATTCACAAAGGTGGGTTCTCTTTCATTACGTGACGTCATCTATCAACTGGCTACCATGGCCCTTGTTTGACTTCCCCATTCGTTAGTTTTTAATGTTTTCGGGAGAACTGCTGCACGCAGCCATTATCTCCACTTTCCCTTCCCGCCCATCCACTTGCAGGTGAGCAATCCAAAACGCGTGGATCTGCATTCCCACTATAGAATGGTTGGGAAGGAAGGGGAATGGAAGGAAGGGGAATGGAAGAAAGCCTAAAGAAATGAAAAAAAAAAAACGTAAAATTGCAAGGAACTTTTGTTTTGGAATATTCGAATATGCTATTAACGAACGAATAATCGAATATTCGGATATTCGAATATTCGTCCGATCCCTAGTCATTAGTCTGGTTAGTCTGTATTTTCTTATTATATTTCTGTTCTCTATGCACTCACACTGGTTATTACTTTCACTATCCTTGAATAATGTTGTACATAAGAAGTTTTTATGTAAGGAGTTTATGCAGCTTTTCATTGGGCTTTCTTTGTCACAGCATCATGGCAAAACTACTGAACCGAATTTGATGATTTTGTATGCTGACCAAGTACAACCGGGAGAGAGTCTTTTTTGTTCAGATCGAAAAACGGAAATTAAGCCGGAAATTAAGAAAATCAATTGGAAATTGTTAGAAACCAATCGTTAGATACCAATTCTTAGAAATCGATTTTGGTGTTTGTTAATTGTAATAGCGTGTTGTTGTTGTTTTTTTGAGCGCACAAACCCAACCTGGGTTATCTGCGCCAATACGATAAGAGGGACAATAATGTGGTTCGAAGGGTTTTGTGGCGAGCATTAACCGCTTCTGGTCATTTGCCCGACGAAGCCCTGAGGCCCTACGTCTGCAGCACCAGGATTCCCACGCGGTCACCAACCCAAGTATCAATCGGGCCCAGTGCTGCTTAACTTCGGTAACAATAGTGGGGATTTCACATTGAATAATGAGTTGTACAAACAAACAAAGAATGCAACGGTTTCGAAGATCAACAATTCAGGTTCACGAAAAACAAGCAATCGCATTATCAATGAACGAAAAAATGTTTCGTAGTTGAGAATAAAAATCAAACGATCCAGGTAAAAGAATTGTCGGATTCACTACAAAAATGAAGAGGAAGCAGGGAATAGTAATATGGTTAAGCAAAAAAAAAAAAAAATGCATTTTGTGAGGATTACACCATCTCTGGTGTACTTTATGTCCACACCCATCATAAAGGGTCCTAAATGTTTATAGACCTGTCCATAAACCGACACGGCGGCCGTTATGCTTTTAAAATGGCCGCCATACAAAAAAAAAAAGTTCAAAATCATACTTATGTTATTTAGTAGAAGCAGATTTGAGCAACATGAGTTTGTTTGCAGTGACTGTTGACTAGGAAACACCTGTTCAAATCTGTAGTGTAGTGTGTTCGTCATTAGGAACTAAGTTGCGACGGTTTCTCTATGCTGTAGCACTGCATTTTTCTTCAATTCACTGTAAGTTACATCTTTAAAGTGATACATAAATGGATGTATTTCGGCTTAGACATCAAGTAGATACGCGTATTTTCCTACAAGGGTAATTAAAATGATTTATGAGAAGCAACCCCTTGTAGTCAGGTTGGCTGCCCAATTTACTATATTCTGGTAAGTTGTATTAGTGATAGCGCCGGCTAATAGTGATTCACAATGGATAATGTTTGCGTGCTGTGCATACCATTCAGGTCGGAAGCGACCCACAACGGACGCCTTTAAACAACCGGTCGGTGCGGAATGTCATGGCTTAGCTTGGCTCAGTACATGTTAATCACATAAAAAACCAAAACTCGTAAAAGAGGGCCGCCAAGTTCCGAATGGTTCAGCCCTTAAAAGGAGTGATATCAACACACCAAAACATTCGCCAAGTTAATCGCACCGTTAGTAGTTCGAAGTTAAATGAAAACTAGAACATTTCTACTTTCGGTAGCAATGTTCAAGTTTTCATTTAACGTCCAAAGTATTATTCGGTGCGATTAAGTTGGCGAATGTTTTGGTGTGTTGATATCACTCTATTGAAGGGCTCAACCATTCGGAACTTGGCGGCCCCTTTTACCAGTTTTGGTTTTTGATATGATATCACTCCTTTTTTTAAATCGTGTATTGTGTAAGGTTTGGCTGTATTGTTCCATTCGAACACCTAATGACAGTAATTATCAGCAATTATGGGTCATTACCCCGTTCGACAAGCAGGAACTTTTGGAAACATTTGCCAGCCTTAGAACACCGTAAGAAACAACAACTTTTCCACTGGACTGACGTTCCATTCTTTGCAACTTGTAACTTGGCTTTTGGCGGGAAGCTTGCTTTATATGGAAAGGACGTTTTACCGCCAGAGACACTCGCAAAAGGTAGCTACAAGCGGCAGAGATGCTCTTTGTCGTCTTGTAGGACAAATTCAAGTTGATCGATGTCACGTTGTAAATAATTCTTGTTGTATATTTTGTGAAGGAGACGAAGTAAATTGGATCATTTTGTTTGCAAGCGTGAGTCGACCCATTGAATTAAATTAATATCAACCCTTTAACCCTTTCAATCCAACGCCCTACTACCAGAGTGTGAAAAAAAGTTTGCCTTACCCCTGTTGCCGTGTTGCAATCAAACACCAAGTCGACGCCTTCACGTCAGTCTTGACGACGATTCTCTGCCACCGCAAAAAACTTCAGCCACGATCTGCCTCCTCCTCGACACCAGATTCGGCCCAATCTTCTACGACACTAGACTTTATGCTGCTCCTACCGGATCGCTCGTCCTCGTGCCTGGATGCCTCGGTTCTTTGCCCAACTGCAGTAATCCTCTCCGTCAATCTTCTGTTTAGCCTTCCAACTTGCGTGTTCTTGCCTCCAGACGAGTGCCACACTAACTGGAGAGATCTTCCTGCTTCGGTACTCTTGGCCACCCTCCTGAAGTTATTCATCAACTCCTGTTGGTAACTTCTCGCCGAACACCATTTTAACTTAATGGCCGGAAAAAAAACTTTGGGATGAAGGAGTGCTTGGTCAGTCTCCACCGCATGCCACCATTATAACTCAATGGTGCAAATGTCTTCTTACTTCGAACGTGGAGGGAAAAAAATACTTCTTGGAGTTGAAGGGCACGTAGGTTAGTCTCTACCGCTGGCCACCATTACAACTCAATGGGGCAAATCTTCTTCCACTTGCAGGGCTTAGTTCGTGACCACCGCTGCCGCAATTATAAATTCAATGGGTCGACTCACGCTTGCAAACAAAATGATCCAATTTACTTCGTCTCCTTCAGCAAAATATACAACAAGAATTATTTACAACATGACATCGATCAACTTGAATTTGTCCTAAAAGACGACAAAGAGCTTCTCTGCCGCTTGTAGCTACCTTTTGAGAGTGTCTCTGGCGGTAAAACGTCCTTTCTATATGTAGCAAGCTTCCCGTCAAAAGCCAAGTTACAAGAATGGAACGTCAGTCCACGTGGAAAAGTTGTTGCTTCTTACGGTGTTCTAAGGCTCGCAAATGTTTCCAAAAATTCCTGCTTGTCGAACGGGTAATGACCTATAATTTCTGATAATTACTGTCATTAGGTGTTCGAATGGAACAATATGGCCAAACCTTACAATTGACTCAACTCCACTGCCCTGCAGATGTGTAATAAGGTGCCACGTCAACAAGATATTGGTTTTCAACAATTTGCTACTACGTTATGCCTATAGGCCGAACCATTCTCAACTTAGTCACCTCTTTATAGAATTTTGGTTTGGTTTTAATTTTGTTGTAATTTGTTTTATTTAGTTAGTTTTTGTGTGTTGGTATCACTCCTTTGAAGGGCCGAACCACTCTCAACTTGGTGGCCTCTTTACCAGTTTTTGGCTTTGTTTATTTTGCTTTGTTTTTACATTTGGTTTATTTTTCGTGAATTGGAAGTCAATACAATAACTGAGCAAAAAACGGCTTCGCCGTTTAGAAAAAAACATTAGAGCTCGTATCCCCATACTCACAGCCCTGAAGGTACACGAATAAAAACAGATTAGAGTTCACTCGAACGCAACGAACTATAATTTGAACTATAATTTTTGTTCATTTTGTGTATGCATTTTTATCTTTCAATTTTGTAGCGTTTTGCTGTTTATGGCGTCTATTTTGTGTGCGTTTGTGGGTTTACGTTTTTCGAATTGGAGTTCAAATTATATCCGTTTTTATTCGTGTACCTTCAGGGGTGTGAGTATGAAGATAGGTCTAATGTTTTTCTTTAACGGCGAAGCCGTTTTTTGCTCAGTTAATTTGTTGGCTTTTTTCGCTTCCATTTTATGTGTCCACTGTCCACCGATTTTGGTTTTCGAAAAAACGGAACATTAGAAATGGATATTTATTTTTAGGTTCCGCCGAAGGTTTGTCCCATGATTGTTATTTGATGGCAACACATAGCGTATTTCTGGATTTATTATGCGTCATCTCGATGAGTAGTTGATTCTGGATTGTTTTAGTATCGTGGCAACAATCGCGGAAACAATCAACTGGCTTCCCGAAGCCCGCATTGAAAAAGTAAATAAGTCACTCAGTCATGTCGGCCGCCCAATTTTGAGGCCGCTCAAAATTTAAGACTTCGCACCCTGCGGTTTAAAACTTGAAGATTTGAGGAAAAATCGAGACCATTTAATTTTGGTTCTCCACAACGAGCTAGCTAACTCAAACAACGACAATGTTACTTTCCCGGCATCCAACCATCGTTGCATATTGTTCGAGTGAGCTATAATCCGATATTGTGCGCCTCGCCTATTGTTACCATCTTGTTACATGTTGCAGCATTGTAACATTTTTACATTGTTAGCCGCTCCGCCGCCGCCTCCTCCTCCTTCTGTCCAATTTTCTGAAATTCTCGTGCGCAAACGAATTCTAATTTTTTTGCAAAGTTGTTTAGATTTATCGTGATACACCAGTGTGTGTCTAGGCACGTACGTCAGTATACACGTTCTCATTGTCCGAACTTTGGCGGTCCAATGAGAGACGACGCCGATAATACTAACAATGGTTAGAACAATATTTTCGTACTTACGCGCCCTCCCACGCCATCCCTGTTACACTCCTAGGCTCCAAACAATAAAAGGTACGCAGTTTGTATTGTACTGCACCCATTCGTCCAGTTTCATAGCTTCCCAGTTTTGTAGCCTTCCCGTTATCTCGGAATCGCTGAATAATCACCCTATGGATTTAACATGGGGATGAGCGGACTAGCTAGGTGGTAACTAGTAGTAACACATTTGCAACGTTATTGAGGGTCAGATTTTGCATTGAAAGCAGCTTAGCTGGCATTCCTACACGAGTTAATTTTTGTCAGGTGGGTCATTGCTCTTGATTTCAACACAATTTAAGCTTTTGTACCGCATTATTATTTTTCCCCAAAGCAGTAGAAAAAGACCAACCTCATCTTCAACAATTTGTTGTGTTGCGCAAATCTTAATACAACCCCCGTCATCTTCCTAGCAGTCATTGCTTAACTTTAACCGTATCCATCAGGGAAGAAAAACTGGAAATTTTTATTGTATTTGTTCCCAAATTTTTTAAAATCGTAACATATATGGCGTATTAAAACGATACGAGTTCCTGGAACCAAGTTAAATCCTCTTGTTTATCGTGTCATTCTTTTCAGTCGGCCTAGAAATCCCTGACGTCATCATGGCCAAGTTTGACGGAGGTGACGGGCAGCACGTGCGGGATCGACTCAATCACATGGGAAAGAAAAAGTGACGCCAGGAGGAAGAGAGTTGAAGTCGACTTGACGGTACGTCATTTCAGTACCAGTTAGGTTGAATTAAAGTGACAGTGAAGCCTGTAGAGTGTTGTTAAAGTTGAAACAGAATTACATAAATACGGATGCAAACCTATTTACGTTGCCTTTTGGACTTATATGTCAGATTGCCTGAGCGGGGAATCTAACCCACGACCTTTGAAATCAAAGACCGAGGTCCTACCGCTGAGCCATACTGACACGGCCTCAAAAGGAAACGTCCATAGGAGGCAGTTAACACGCACACAGGCCATGTCAGTATAGCTCAGTGGTAGGACCTAGGCCTTTGATTTCAAAGGTTGTGGGTTCGATTCCCCACTCAGGCAGTCTGACGTATAATTCCGAAAGGCAACGTAAATAGGTTTGCATCCGTATTTATTTAACCCATCTTGAGCCATTGGCTTTTACGTCCTGCATAACTGAATTACTTGCCCAAAAAATTGCAGATTAACCATACAAAAAATCGCGTTGGTGTATCCAATGGCAGCCCCCGCAACAAAATACACGTTTCAGGGCTAATGGTCTGTCCCGTTATCAAGAAAAGATAATCAATCAATTTTGGCTTAAAGCTTCGTCACATGCATAAAAAAAATGGCATAAAACAAAGAAAAAAAATTGTAAAATTTAATAAGGCCCATGGCACTTAACATGGTCAGAAGTTATGGATATTGGTATATAGTAAACCAGGAGGAACGTGAAGCCATAGAAGCCATGGAACATTGATACGGAGGAAGGGAAGCTGATACTCTATACGGTTTTCTCGATGTTATCTAGCGACTAACATGACGAACTACAAACAATTAATTTTCATCTGGAGGTGTTGAACATTAGGTGACGGAGGGTTGCATGCACCCTCTTTCAAAAGGGAGAACCACTATCAGCATCAGTATCAGTCAGCCGTATGGTATACAAGCTCCAAAACCCGTCAAGAGAATTTAAAGTGTGATAAAGGGTAAAAAGTGTCCAGAAAAGAAAAGTTTCGTTTTCAATGATTCCACAAACACGATTCCGTGAATAAAAAAAAAATGTTTATTTCGAATGAATAAATAAAGAAGCACTTTTGGTTTCAAGTGTAACAGTGTAGAGTCGAATGAGCGTACAAATGGTTTCCATCCGAGTAAACCGAGTAAACCCTTCCTGATTGCTAGGGGACGCTCGAGATGCCATGAGCTGCAGAAGGCAGATACGGGGGATATCAAGCCGCAGCAGAAATAATATTAAAAAGCGTCAAGTTACTTACCAAATCGTTGGGATTTCCGATATACTTCCCAAACTGTCCATTTCAGCGGTGAGCGAACCAAGTTGTTGCAGTAGCCTAACCTGATGCTGGAGATCTGTCGTTAAGACCGACCTGTCACTAAAGACCCCGAATAAGTGTTTGGCCACACAGGGTGAGGCAAAAGTCTGGTCACACGCAAATAACTGCCGTTATAGTCGTCCTATGTTAATTCTGAACACATATTTGTAATGTGTCAGATGTGGCGAAGCCAATGAAGATATTTTCAATGACCTTGAAAGTCATCCAAATTGTATCTTCCAAACGGCACAAGATGCAGCACAAAAGTGAATTACGAAGTTGTGCGTGAGCATTAGTCATGACAAACTACGAAAACAGATTGAAAATCGGATCATAATTACAATAGTTACGAGGAAAACAAAATAGAAACAATGTCTTCCCTGAACGTTTTAACTGTCATGCATGAAGCTTAGGGGTTGCCTCAACAAGCGATTCGAGTCTTTCCTGCATCAATCAATGCAACTAAATGATTGTAGTTCAGGCTGCAATAAAGGAAAATAACTTATGATACGGTTTAGGCATAAAGTATTGAGCCATCATTCACAACACAGAAAGTCACCTTCGGTATGTGATTATTTTCTGATTTTACATTTATTATTTTTTTTCCAGCACTGATGCCTGTTTGAGTGACATCCAGCCCGGTCGCAACAATTGCCAATTCAAAACGCATTGTTGTTACGAATGCACAAACTTCATTTCCAAAGGCGGGGAAAACCCTGGGCATTCACATTTACAAATGTCCGCACTTTTTAATAGCTTCGTAAATCATTATGACGTTCCAGATTACTTTCATTAAAGAGTAAATTACAGTTTTATGCTGAACAGAGAGTAATTGACAAGAATAATTGCGTCACTGGCTGATTGGTAGAAGCGGATTTATATTTCAGCCACCTAGAACTACAGATTTTACCCCCCTCCCCGCCCCCCCCCACACAAAGGGGGGCAGGGGTTTTTTTTTTGGGGGGAAAGGGTTGGGGAAAATGCAGGATAAACCTACGATGGGCGGGTAACATAATAAGGGGGCAATGCATAGTTTATAAATGCCGGCATCTGTATGCCAAAAAAAAACATTTTTTTTTTGGAGAGGGATAGGAAAATTACACCCCGCTTTACGACCCCCTGCAACTAGAAAACCTACAACCAATTTATTGTTAAGATGCAATCATTTTTCTTGTTTTGTGAAGTGTATATCACCAACATAAAGAAAATATCATTTTGGGGAAAACATCGAAAAAATACATTTCTGTAAGGATTTGTATCCTCGTTCTTTGGAGGCACTTTCATTCCTACCTCTTGCAGCCTACTCCCTGCCCTTATTTATGCCAAGTCTTCCAGTCGGCAACATGTAGTACTTTCGAATAATACTACAACTAGCTTACTAGCGCAAGGTAAAATTCCGCCCCCCCCCCCCAACAACAAAACAAAACCAAGTTTATTTACGCATATGAGCGCCCATACCTTGAAACCATGCAAATCCCCATTTTCCCACTCGCCCACATTATTTTCGACGTATTCTGATCGTATAGACCTATCATGCATTTTTCCTGAAACGATTTTCCTGAAAAAAAAAACCGATGAAAGCACTTTTTTTGGCGGGGTGGGGTCATCTGCTTAGTCCTAGGAGGCAGAAATATAAATACCACCTCTGCCAGTGCGCAAGCGACACACATTCATCTGGTCAATTGTTTCCTGTTCATCATAAAATCTGTAATTTACCCTTTAATGGAAGTAATTTGTAATGCCATAATGACTTAAGAAGCTGTGAAAAAGTGCAGGCATTCGAATGTCCAGGGTTTTCTCGCCTTTGGATGAAAGTTAGGGCATTCGCAACGACAATGCGTTTTTTCATTGCTGGCTGATTGTTGCGACCGGGCTGGAAATCACTCAAAAGGGCATTGCGCTTCAACCCCCTCCCCCCAAAAAAAATAAAAATAAAAATAAAAAATAAATGTTAAATCAGAAAGTAATCACATACCAAACGTGGTTTTCTGTGTTGTGAATGATGGCTCAGTGCTTTAGG
>JAHWFP010198683.1:0-33057 GCA_023313725.1 Lithobius niger | reverse complement strand
TAAATAAATAAATAAATTTGTCAACGAATATCTTCTACTATTAATTGTAAAACGTGACGCGTCTGCTTTTAAGTGTCGTTTTATGTGACAATTCTTTTAGTTGTAACAGATTAATTTCCAATTAATTTCATGTATATTTTATGTTTAGTTAATTTCCCACTTTAGAGAAATGCCGTGGCCAACGTTACTGATTTACAAACTTAAATCCACAAATAGGGCATAGAATGAATGTGGACACTTTTCAATGAACTGCATGAACTTCTTACAGAAGTTATTGTGTACACACTCCGACACATGCTTAAAGGCCCTGGTTCACCATTTCGATAACGTTGCGCATATTCTAAACACAGCATCCACGTTCCAGATTCTCCGTCATTCAATAGGGTGATGTGGGTCACGTGATCTCGTTTTCGTTATGGAAATTCGCGGCGCTGCAGCAAAGTGTTGTTTCCTTTTTTTTTTTTATTTACCGCTATTTTCTTTATATTAATCAAAGATTTTACGGTGCTGCGTCTAGGAGTTGAAAAGGTGAAAAGCCGCCTTTAAGACGGGAAGCTCGTTTCTGTTTCGCGCCGCAAATCAATTTAAATCCACAATTAAGGCATTGAATGATTGTGTTAATTTTGAATGAATTGCATAATTCTTTCAGAAGTTATCGTGGACACAGTTCGACACATGCTTAAGACGGGAAGCTCCTTAAAAAAAAGAAACAACAATACCAATGCACGCGCCATATTTATTTTCACTTGTTCTTTGTGATGAACCGTTAATGCAACAATGAAGTAGCATCAGCTCACCAGCTTGTTCGAACCATAAACAATAGTTCACTGCGCGTGTCAGCTATTGTTGACCAGAAACAGTTAGGCGATGAGATGCAAACTGCTGCGCCTTTCAAAGGGGGTAAAATTTAATGTCCAATACTGTACATTTTGGGTTCTCAGAAATCCACTAGTGGGTTCTTCCGACAATAGCTCTGTACCAATGGTTCGTTGTTCGGTGTGGATTCCGAACAATGAACCGTTGTTAGAAAGCCATTTTCCGAATCCACACCGAGAATGATAAACCTAAATCGTCGTGTCTTTATTACTTCCCTCAGTGAGGCGTGGCGAGGTGAGAACCGGGGTAATCTTCTTCCTTCTTACTAACGGCCTTGGTTGAGAGAAGAGGGGAACCACGCAATTTTTACCACAGTCGGCCTTGGCTTGAAAAAAATCATGTGTGTGGTATAAGCCGAGATAAATACATTTCCCCTGATTCTATATTTTTCTTACATTTTCTTCCTCCTTCGTTTTTTTTCTGTTTCACTTAATGCTATTTCTGCAAAAACATGTGAAGCGAAACGAAGTTCCATTTAAAAAGACAAGCAGATATTATGATAGGAATTTATTTACATGTGTGACATATTCCAAGTTATTAGACCGTTTTCTTTAGAATAACTTGTTCTATTTTTTCTTTATTTGCGTGACAGAGGCCTGTATATTTGAAAATTTACGTCCAGTTGATGGTATATGCCCAGTGCTAGATGACACATTTTTCGTTTACGATTTAGAAGAAAATAGATGCGTCAAATTCCGTCCAGATGAGTGTGGTGACTATGTGAATTATTTTGACACGGCTGCAGAGTGTTCCAGACATTGCGTATATGGTGAGTGTAGGCCTACATTCGTAAATTTAAACATAGAATAATGTCGGAAATCAGTGGTTTTGTGCAGCAGCTAATGGTGGCTAATCTAGGTCTGGCTTCGGCTATCAGGTTCAGATTGTTAGCTTTCTAATGAGTCTAATTTTTGGCGTCTGACTGTTACGTTCAAATCAAGACATTAACAGTGTTTGGGCGAAGGCTAGCTACAGCTTCTCTTACCGTGACATTAAACAGGTGTTTAATGGTATTGAATATTAAATATTAAAGCAACATCCCGCATGCCTTATAACGTTCCACCTGCCTTATAACCTTCCGCCTGCCTTATAATAGCCACGCGCCGATCGCATCCGCGCATTTACCATAGCCAAGGTAAACTGAGACAGTAGCTTCGTTCCTCGCAGCGAAGAATGCAGCTACTGTCTCATTTGCCGTTGCGCTTAATAGACAAGCCAGCGTGAACGCATTAATTGTGTCTTCACAAACCGGAATGATTCTCGTATTTTAAAAACACAACTTATAATTTTCCAGACTAGTGTCTTTTAATTTTGTTTCGGCGATGTATTGGAATAATTCTTTTTTATTTTTACTGCATTAGTCTTTTAGATTTTTGATCTCATAGTAATTATTAGCAAACGATTACAATTAGTACTGCGCACACACATATAAAACTTCAGGGTCATTGTAGGCACGCAAAGGATCATGAAGAACGTGAATAAAATTCTGCAATATTCAACAGAAAATCTCCTAGACGCCACATTTTAAAACGGAGTTTTAGCAAGGGAAAGACTAATGGTAAGTAAATAGACCTTTGGCGCCGTACTTGATGTGAATGATCGAGAAAAATGGTGCTGGAAGGAATATCCTTTAATGTAACAGAAAGCTTTGGAAATTGTATAGGTCGACGGAGTTTATTCCGAGTAGACAACAGGAAGTCGCGTTTCAGAGCTGTGCATAAAGGATTTCAAAACGAAGAAGGTATCGCAACATCATTGATTCCATGCTAATTACTTATTACTACAACTTATTGATAGCTAATTCTCTTCAGGTGAATAATTTATGCGACCAATATGTTTGAAATTTGACATTCAATTCACGTTTGACTCCAACAGGTGCCTTTTATAGTTTGACATTTGGGGACTTATAAACCCAAAAGATTACGATCATTTGTAATGTTATTTTGTGAACATTGGAAGCACACCATAAGTTATCAAAATCATTGTCCTCCATGCTTGAGTAACAATGCAGCCTCAGTTAACTTATTGTTTCTGTTTCACAATTAAATCGAATTGTTATATTGTAATAGTAATCCACCCAAAACCAAAACTGGTAAGAGAAGCCGCCAAGTTTACAAAAAGGGTCGGCCTTTCAAAGTAGTGATATCATTCAACCAGGGAAAGGTCGCCAAGGTTAATCGTATTAGCCAAGTTAATCGCACCTACTAATAGTTCGAAGGTTAAATGAAAACTAGAAGATTGCTAGTAGCGGAAGCAACCTTCAAGTTTTCATTTAACATCCAAAGTAGTATTCGGTGCGATTAACTTGGCTAATAGGATTAACCTTGGCGGCCTTTCCCTGGTTGAATGATATCACTATTTTGAAAGGACGACCCTTTTTGTAAACTTGGCGGCTTCTCTTACCAGTTTTGGTTTTGGGTGGATATCACGACTTTCATAGGCCTGTGAATGTACAAAAAATCCCATGGTGTAATTGTCACCCCTGCCTTTTATTTCTGGAGGTATTTTATTGTATGAATGTTCTCATTCATAATTTTCACATTTGCTATTGTCATTCCAAATAAATTAATAACAAGCGTAACAGTATGGTAATTGCAAGGACCTAATCAATACCTATGGAATAAAAGATACCCTGTGTCTTATTGAACCAGTAATGAGAAATTTATTCGGGTCGTGAGGCAGATAATTCATTTTGAATTCACGTACCGTAAAAAAAAACAATTTGGATTTGGTAGGAACAAAACGACCAAACCTTTGCAATAAAAGATACTCCGTCTCTTAGTGAACCACTTATTTGCAACAACAATGAATTCTGACAATTAGGTACTGAAACGATAAGCGTGTAACACTTAAGCATGTTATAATCTACTGTTGTTATAATCTACAATACAAATAATGGTTACAACAATAATTTTGCATTTACCAGCCACTTCAGGACCACGTGCTTCTAGCTGCAACCCCCATTTTAGAAAAATGCACTTCCCTATATGACGCTTTACCTGTCCGCCGAAATTTAGATCTGGCAACTTTCCCTAATCAGCTGTAGACGCGTCGTTATACCCTATGAGAATTAACATAGGAGCCTGCGGACTAGTTACTAGGTACTAGTTACTAGTCACTAATTACTAGTCACCAGTAACACAAATCAACGTTATTGAGGACACTTTCTCTCCATGAAGGACATGTTCCCACATTTTCGTGATGAGTTTTTCTTTGTTACTGGACCCAAGACACCTGATTCAAACGATTTGCAAAGATTTCTACCGCATGGGGAATTTACACCAGTATGCTGAAATCACGTATAGGTTGGTTTCAGTTAAAAGACACAGTCTGCTAGTGAGCCTCCATCTGACAACAATTACACTCTAATAATTACTCTCTAACAATTAATCTCCAACAACAATAAAACGTCTACTTGGCGGCGACACACTAGCGTGTGTCTAGATGTATCTAAAATAAACTAATTCATCGTCTACTAAACTGTTTATAGGGAAGAAAATCCGTGATGAGTAACCACTACTTGAATAAAAAAAATATAATAATAGCCTAAAAATAGACAAAATAGGCAGAACTAAACAAACTTATCGTGCTAACTTGTTACTATTTTGCAATCAAATGTAACACAACGGGCACTTAATTGGAAATATAATTAATCAGCGGCCATTAATTATGCCAAAGTGATGATTTCTTTAGGCTCTTAAAGAAACGATTTACGATTATATTTTCGTAAGGAGCTCGCAATCAAAGCAAAACCATAAAACTACAAAAAAGGGTGATATCATACAAAACACCCATAAGGGAATAAGGACTCATCAAGTTTTTGCCATAGAAAGTAATGAAATCAGGGCCACTGCCACCAAGTTTTCCGTCCCAACCATGATCACTTAATCTTAACTGACACCTCGGTGATTATCAGTTAAGGTTTAGTGATCACGGTTCGGTCCACAAACTTGGTGGCAGCCATTTTGGCTCTGATATCACTACTTTATATGTCGAAAACTAGATGAGTCCCTTCACCCGTATGTGGTTTTTGTATGATAAAATGACTACAGTGTCCATGCAGGCTGCTTTAAAGAAGCATGTTTCAAAGACGAAAAATAAATTCAGTTGATAAGTTGTTTTGCTATCAGTAGGGCTAGAGGAACAAAAGTTGGGCTTCTAATAAAGTGGTGTCGGAAAAAACATTAATGGGGAGGGGGTGAGGAGAGGATGGGGAATATTGTATCAACATAAGGATTTGTTTTAATCCATTGTAGAAGTATTAATCCAGTCTCACTTAGGTAGGGGAAGAAAACCGCTTATTTTGGGGAGGAAAGGCCACATATTCCTACTGGGAGGACCAAAAAATGACGTCAAAAATGCTTAAACAACATCTATCGTATGAACGTCCATCATACGACGGCTATAATCCACTTAATATGGTGGCAATACTCCTATAATACCAGAGCTGTAGCCATCCTATTGTCTCAAGCTATCGTTCATGAAGGCGAACTACACCTTAAACACCAATTGAGTGACGTGTTTAAGAGAAAAAAATGTACATGAATTATCATAAAGACACAAAAACCAAAATATCACAAATTACTTCTTAGAAACGCTTAGTAACCCATTTTTGTTTCCTTTTTAACTTTGAAGCACGAATCCAAATTTTAATGTACATGTAACAAACACTACATCAAAAATCCCAATAATTATTAAACTGAAAAAGCCCAATGAGATAAGGCAAATCACAGGAGCAGGCACCTGAGCCACATTAGAAAACAGAGGAGGGAAGTTGACAAAGCAGAAAGGTAACTCTGCCATCGTGAAATGTTATGCACCTATGAGAACACAGATTAGTAGTAATGACCAAAGGACCAAAAAAATGAAGAAAAAACACACGTAATCCCCGCTTGTAGCACGAAGGATTGTCCTCAATCTTTTTATCACTCCCCACTTACGACAAAAAAAATCACACCATAAGATCTTCCATTAAAGATACTCCCCAAAATAATTGTATACAATCCGTATTTCATACATACACGTATAGAAAAATCAATATAAGTCAAGCGAAAGAAAAAGTATAAAAGTTAACTTAAAACGCAGTCCCACCCAAACGCATTCCAACTATACAGTATGTCTCAGAAGTCCATTACCAGTAAAATAAATCCTTAAGACTTGGATATGGGTTGCTGATAATAGCATAGTCTTATAGGAAGTCACCTATGGCGAATCAGATGATGCCATCCAAAATGACCTTGGAGGTCGTATTCAAGGTCATCCAATTTGTATCTCCTAACCTACGCAAGATAGGGGCATGAAGTAAATTAGAAGTTGTGGGGGATAGTGCTACTTGTACAACACAGGAAGCAGAACAAAGATCGCATGTAAAACAAAGAAGATATTTGATAAAGAACTTGGGTAGTGCAGAGAAGCTATCCACGGGGCAGCAGGAAATACAGACACAGCTGAACCAACAAATGAAACGGTAACAAAGATAGCATTCTTGTCCGTTTTTTGTAATACTGTAAAATAAACGCCAGAGGAATATTTATGGCAAAAGGGCCGGGTAGGCAAGCTCTAAAAGGCCCTGTTTTGTCGCGAAAATTCAATGGCTTTTTTTTTTTTACCTCCCGTTCTTAACCTGCATATTCATCATTTTTACCCCAGAGCCCCCCTCCCCCAGATATAGCGCAGAGGCGATCATTTTAACAATTTTGAAATTTTCTTTTACTGATAAGATCCTTTTAGGTAAAAAGTCCTTCTCCTCCCCCCCCCCCCCTAGCCCCCGCACTGGTTAAATCCTCTCCTGATAAATGCATACGACCGATGCGCCAATTAGGCCAATGTCAAAACACATTAACTTAGCACACTCTGCGTGGGAAAACACGGCGTACAGTGTCTGTGTAAGTGAGGGGGTCCGGGGAGTAAGAAACAGCTATGTCAACATAATCCATCCACCCTCCCCCTCATACTAACTTAACACCATGACTTTAAAAGTACGAGTCCTAAATTCAACTAATATGAACCATGGTTTAATTACTGGTAAATACACATACGTAAACGCACGGAAACTCGTGCGTAAATGCAGGGAACGGATACTCGAGCATGGAAAAGCCGACTAGTGCTTAAACGGAAATGAAGGGGAAAAAAAGATTTGAAAAAAAAAAAACCTTTCAGGGCTTGCCCACCCGGTTCTTTTGCCTTAAATCTGCCACTGGCGTTTATTTTACAGTATTAACAAAACCAGGCAAGAATTCTGTCCTTGGTACTGTTTAGGTTGATGGTTCAGCTATTTTTGTATTTCCTGCTGCCCCATGGATGGCTACTCTGCACCACCCAACTTTCTCGCCAATATCTTCCTTGTTTTACATGCGATTTTGTTCTACTTCCGGTGTTGTACAAGTAGCACGATCCCCCACAACTTCTAATTTACTTTATGCCCCTATCTTGCGTAGGTTAGGAGATACAAACTGGATGACCTTGAATACGACATCCAAGGTCATTTTGGATGGCATCATCGGATTCGCCATAGGTGACTTCCTATAAGACTATGCTATTATCAGCAACCCATATCCAAGTCTTAAGGATTAATTTACTGTTATGGAACTTCTGGGACATACTGTATAGATCAATTATTACACTTAAGCAAGGAATTATCCCACTATACAGGGTGTTCGGAAATTGGTGTCAAATATTTTGAGGGTCCGCTGTGTGATCAAAGTTAAGAAGAAAAAGTCCTATAAACATGGGTCCGGAAATGCACCAGTCTTTAGTTACAGCCCCCCCAGGTTTGGGGTAAACAGTTCTTAAATACCTCGTAATGATTCACCATTTCCATTCCAAATTCAGGATATGTGCCATATCATACCTGGTATTTCAGTACTTCATAATACAGTATTGGGTCGCACAACTTATCAGAGGGAGAGGTAATTTTCTTATGGGGGGGGGGGGGATCAAACGTGGGGGAAGAGAGGAGTAACTGCTTTGGTCTTGTACTTTAATGAAACAAATTGTAGAAAAAACACATCGTGTGATTGAAAACAATCGAAAGTAGTACTGTACTTTCTTTCATTACGTGTAAAGACCAAGTAGGTTACATCGTTTTCCAAGTTTGTGCCCCCCCTCCAAAAAAAAAAACAACTACTGTACGTTCATCTCTGTGGAGAGCACCAAACATTATCAATCGGGTATCCTCGCCATTAAAAGTGAGGGATTTAATGTGTTTGTTTTCTACTCTTCAAGCAAAGAAGCTTAAAACGTAAAAGTGGGGGAATCCTTAGAATTCGGATGATCACTTGTTTCATTGGCCGAAGCGGCGAGAACAACATTACTGTACTCAACCCACACATTTGAATTTGGTTGCTTATTTGTTTGTTTGTTTGTTGCCTTTGTCTAACGCTCCAGCTTCCACAAAAATCATCGCATAAACTTGGTATTGATTTGGAGGTAAATCTCCACCTCAGATCCCCCACCCCCCCATAAGAATATTACCTCTACCTCTGATAAGTTGTGCGACCCAATACTGTATTATGAAGTACTGAAATACCAGGTGTGATATGGCACATATCCTGAGTTTGGAATGGAAACGGTGAATCATTACGAGGTATTTAAGAACTGTTTACCCCAAACCTGGGGGAGCTGTAACTAAAGACTGGTGCATTTCCGGACCCATGTTTATAGGACTTTTTCTTCTTATCTTTGATCACACAGCGGACCCTCAAAATATTTGACACCAATTTCCGAACACCCTGTATATGAAATTCAAAACATTAAAAGTATGCAACCAGGGAAAAGCATAAACAACAAAGTAAGAAAGCTTAAAAAAGAGCAAAACAACACAAAAACACGGTTTTACACAACAACCGTCATGACCTAAAAGCCCCAAATTCAAAACATAAAAGTAGAAGTAAATGGGGCATCACACCAAGGTAACACATAACTTATGGTACATAAGTCAAAGACTTAGATGGGGAGGTGACAGAAAAACATATATCCATGAATCATGATAACAACAGTTTAGTATTTTAAGGGACGTAAGATCCTTCAACTCTTAGAAGTGTTACTTGAAAATTTACGTCTAAACACTCGTTTAGAAGTAACAAAAATAATGTATACTAATGTTACGTCTCCTAAACGTAACAATTGGGTAGAACTTCTGTGTTTGTTACGTCTGAGCTCTTGATATCGGGTTGATTTAATTTCAAACCAAGTGTTACTTTTATATTAACGTCTAAATAATTTTTCGCACTGCTTACCAACTGGCTTTGGTTGTTCCTTCCATTTTTCTTTCTGTGGTTACGTTTAGTACTGTTTTTCTGTTCACATTTTAACGTTACTTCCAATTTTACGTATAAAAAGGTTACTTTGAATGGTTACTTGTAAATTTCCCTGTAAGGAGCCATTTTAGAAGTAACAGAGATCTAAGACGTAACATCTGGAAGTAACAGCAGGCTTTGTTACGTCTAATTATTGGTAACAAGTGATATTTCTCTTCAGAATGCAGTGTTACTTCGAATTTTACGTCGGAGTTACCCTTCACGCTACTTTCACTAATCATTATTTTAATCGTTACTTCCATTTTGGTTCACGTTACTTCCATTTGTATTTCTATTGTTGCTTCCAATTTTCTTTCTGTAGTTACTTTCATTTATATTTCTATCGTTACTTCCATTTGTGTATCAAACATTCAACGGTATTTCTGTCGTTGCTTCCAAACTTTTCATAACTCAAATTCCTTGAACGAAATGATACACACCCCTGGAAAGGTGTGCCAGCATCCTGAAAGGGGGTCAAATGACTGCGCTGTCTGTTCAAACTGTGAGCTAAAATAAACGGCAAAAAGGATTGGTTGAATTAACAAAATGCAGGGAAGATCGTCTTTAAAAATGTTTCGATTTAACGCTGAGGTCAACAGCAGTAACGCTTGTAGTCTACAACTCACAAAAACAGGTAAGATGATGTTCATTTCTGGCTAATATGAAACACAGATGTAGTGCAGATATATGTATTTTAGCTGGGATTTAAAGACAATGTGGAAGAGAACTGTAAAGACTGAAAGCCTAACGGTTTTATTCAAGGAGTCCCGTACATAATTTGTGTGACTGTTGAAGCCGCTTCCCTTGTATTTGTTTTCGGCGAGTTCTAGAATGACAGGTTAGTTGGGGAAGTGTGTGCGTGCATGTGTGTTTATGTGGTGGGGAGATGAGACAGAGCGAGCAACTTTTTCCAAAAATAGTGTATATCGAAAATGGGGTTCTTTCTGTCTTCCATCCCTCATCACCACGCAATATGACATTAAAATAAATCAGTATGTAAATAAACAGAGTCCTTTTCCACCCGTTCTTCTCTGGCATAGCCTACGAATTTATTTTCGGCCAAAATTAAATTTTCACAGTTTGTCTTTCGTGTGCAATAAAAACAATAAAATCTCCTCGCAAATCACGATCAAATAATTTAAATAAAAATGAGGCTAACCTAAGTAGTTAAACGTAGTTGCAGCAGTTCGGAAAGAGTTGTACAGTACGGAAGACAGATATTGGTACGCTAGTTTAGTTCGTGTGTGGAAAAAATACCTCGGGGACAAAACCGCGGAAATAAGACTGAAAAAAATCCGCCGAAGGAAAAAAAAAGCCGAATTGTTTCGTCCATTTTTTTTTGTATTCTTTTTGTTATAAGTTACTTTAGTAACCTTGACGCGAATTTCACCAGGCAGGGTAAGGAGTTTCACCAGGAAATGTGTTTTTCTATGAATTTTTCTGTGGAGTCCCCCCCCCCCCTGCGGCTTATTTCTACTACTTTCTGCATTCCTGCACTTTTTTCCACATTTTTTTTCTCCACACCTTTTTTTTCTTTCTTTTTTTTTCTTTTCTATTTCACGAAAAGAAATTATGCGTCTAAACAGGTTAGTATTGACTCTAAAATAATTTCTCCTATTAAAGAAGCATTCGTACTTAAAGGAATTTGTGACGAGTTGCTATTTCTGCTGTTTTGGGGAGGGGGGAGCAGCAAGAGGAAGTGTGATTACTTGTGTTAACTTTTGCACAATTTTGATGGAGCAACCATGGTCCAAAAATGTATGCTGGAGGTAAAAATGTGAAACGAATGCTGGAGTTAAATGTGAAAGGTACATTGGAAGTAACTGCAAAAGGTATGCTAGAAGTAAATGTGGAAGGAATAATGGATGTATGAATGGAAGGCTAGACGTAAACGTGGAAAAAACGATGGAAGTAAATGTGGAAGGACCACCAAAAGTAACTGAAGATGAAACACTGGCAGTAAATATGGAAGTAAACTTAAACGGAATGCTGTAAGTAAACATAAAACCTATAAGTAAACATAGAAGGAACGCTTTAAGTAAACATAGATGGAACGCTGTAAGTAAACATAGAAGGAACGTTGTAAGATAGCTGTGGGCAAGCAAACGTGGAAGGAATACTGGCAGTAACCACAGATGCATCGCCAGAAGTAAACCTAGAAAGAATGTTAGACGTAAACATAAAAAGAATGCTAGAAGTAAATCTAAATGTAACAATGAAAGTTACCATCGAGGAAACACTGCATGCAATTGTGGAGGGTATTTTAGAGGTAACTGTGGATAGAACACTCTAAGGAAGATCGCAAGTTTAACATAGAACGAACCCTGAAAGTAACAGCAAATGCCAGTTACGTCCATAGTTACTTCTACCCAACTTAGTCACAGTCGTGGGTTATTTAATGGTTACTTCTCTTGGATGCAAAAAAAATGAGTTTCTTTTTGTCCTTCTAAGAGAAATGAGTTTTTTTTTGCCCTTCTAAGAGAAGTAACCATTGAAATAAATATAGACGTAACACTTTTAAGAGAGTCCTCCGGACTTTTAAGTGTCTTCCCTCTTATTAATTATGTAAGACACCCAACAATCGCTCAGCAAGTTTTGCGGCAAAATGCACCTTTGAAATGCACTTTGCACAAAACCTGCTGTCCATTTTTGAAGTCCACCTCCTCCCAAAAACTATCTTGTTTATATTTTGAACATCAGTTAAATTGCTTTGAGCCAAACATGTGCTTGCTACTTATAGTTACCCATGTCGAAGTTGTCGTATGGCTACCCATAAACCGACTGCAATAAAAGTGATGTCAATATCCCAGTTGTTGTGCTTTTTAACCGATCTTGTCCTTACTAATGTTTTAATGGTTCCAATTAATCTCCCGGTCTGAATGCCTTCCGGAGATTAAAAGGATAAACAACAGTGTTCGATTCCGTACAATTAAAAGAGGAAACGAAATTTTTGCCATTGTAACTGACCTAAATACAACTAGCCTCATACCATGAGAAACCACTCTTACGAGTATCTATATAATCGTAGTAGCTATATCATTTTTTAGTGGAAATAACTCAGACCATTTGTAAGAGTACCATGTAACGAGCAAAAAATGGTTCTCTTTTTCATTACGTCAAAATGGTCCAACGATGTCTCTACAAGAGTCAACACCAGGCAACAGAGGAATAGGCACCTTTACAGTGGTTCCACTTATTTCCGTTTGCGAATTTTTACAAGTTTGGCATGTGTGATATTTCTTCGCATAAACCGTCACATCTTTTACCATGCCAAACCATGTGCAATAATGTTGGAAATTCTCTAAATTAGCAATCTCACAGTGGCCTGAAGTTATGCTATCTAGACACACGCTAGTATGTCGTGCCAAGTTAGGCAACAAACATCACAACAAACATTACTTCAATTCAATTGTCGAGGTTGTAAACCATTGTAGCACAACACCATAGCGTCAGTGCCTAATATACTGAAGCATAGTTTGGCACATTTCAGGTACTTGGGGAAAAATAATAATGCGATACAAAAGCTTAAATTGGGTTGAAATCGAGAGCAATGGCCAACCTGACAAAAATTAACTCGTTTAGGAATGCCAGCTAAGCTGCTTTCAATGCAAAATCTGACCCTCAATAACGTTGCAAATGTGTTACTACTAGCTAGCTATACATAGTAATCCGCTGATCCCCTTGTTAAATCCCATAGGGTGATTATTCATCGATACCGAGATAACAGGAAGGTTTACAGCTATGAAATTGAACGAATAGGTGCAGTACAATACGAACTGCCTACCTTTTATGGTTTGGAGCTTGGGGGTGTAACGGGGTTTGCCTGGGAGAGCGCATAAGTACGAAAGTATTGTTATAACCATTGTTAGTATTGTCGGCATCGTCTCTCATTGGACGGCCAAAGTTCAGACAATGACAACGTGTATACCGACGTACGTGCCTAGACACACACTAGTGTATCACGATAAATCTAAACAACGTTGCCAAAGAAATTGTATTCACGTCCAATTTATGAACCAGGAGTGGTTAACGCTCGTTAAACCCTTTGAAACCCTTTCCAATTTATGAAAAATAAACAAACTGTGAAAACAAAGCAAAATAAACAAAGCCCAAAATTGATAAAGAGGCCACCAAGTTGAGAGTGGTTCGGCCCTTCGAAGGAGTGATACCAACACACAAAAATTATCTAAATAAAATAAATTACAACAAAATTAAAACCAAACCAAAAACCTATAAAAAGGTGACTAAGTTGAGAATGGTTCGGCCTCTAGGCAAAAGGTAGTAGCAAAGTTTTGAAAACCAATTTGTTGTTGACGTGGCACTTTATTACACATCTGCATGGTAGTAGAGTTGAGTCTAATACACAATTAAAAAAAAAGGAGTGATATCATATCAAAAACCAAAACTGGTAAAAGGGACCGTCAAGTTCCGAATGGGTTCGGCCCTTCAAAGGAGTGATATCAACACACCAAAACATTCGTCAACTTAATCACACCAAATAATAATTTAACCTTCGAACTATTAAGTGGTGCGATTAACTTGGTGAATGTTTTGGTGTGTTGATATCACTCCTTTGATGGGCCGAACCATTCGGAACTTAGCGGCCCCTTTTACCAGTTTTGTTTTTTGATACGTCATAAGTAACTGCAACAAGACGCATTCTTTCCCCGTTGAAACTAAAATACAAAATCACTGTATCCCAAATAATGAAGAAAAAACTTTCCCAATAAGTCCATTCTGAATCAAGGCGTTGATCATCCCTTCTAGCTTTTCTGCATAAAGGGGTTAATGTAAAAGGAATTTCATAAACTAAATTATCCCTAACCATTCAAAGGAGATTATCAGCCTACTGATTCCTCCTTTAACTTATCGCAATTATGTAGAGTTGAATTAAAGGAGATGTGCAAAGCCCACGAAGTGTCTTAGGAGCATTTTCCTTCTTCGGGAAGATACCATGACTGCTCTCTTTTAATTTGTTAAACAAAAAACTTCCATTTCAAGTAAACTGCCTCCATTGCGTGTAAACAACGAATTCTTGGAGGACAAACTCGACAAGGCAAATGCCCTAAACTTAACTATCTGCAATAACTTCGTCATGATAACAATGCTATTCAGCTAAATACCGTAGTAGTAATAACACTCGTCCATCTTCTGATATACCAAAAATATCTTCTGATATTCTGATCCCATTCAGTTTACTCAAAATATCATCCTTACAAAACTAAATACCCTCAAAAATACTTCAGCAATTTGTTCGATGGCTTTTCTTCGGCCTTCTATAAGAAACTCGAACTCGAACTTTATTACCAATCTTCCAAATCTTAAAAAAATTCCTGGAATCAGGAATTATCCCAGATGATTGGAGGGCTGCCAGAGTAAGCCGAATTTTTAAAACAGGTAATACAGCAGATCCTTCAAATTACCGTCCAATATTGCTTATTTGTATTCCATGCAGGATTCCCGAAAAGATAATTCGGGATGCTATTTTGCGTCATCTTTACCAGTACAGTACTCTACTACCCTGAAACTGTATGAATTACTGGACGGGATCCATTGAAATGGGTACACCTGGGGATGTCATTTGCATTGATTTTGCGAAAGCTTTTGACTCCGTTGTACACAGTAAACTTCTGAGTAAACTTAATTTTTTTTGGGTTTGATGACAAAATTCTTTCCTGGGTTAGCGATTTGCTTAAAAGCCGGGTTCAGTCAGTTGTGGGGTACCACAACCAGCAACTAATGGGGTACCTCAGGAATCTGTCTTTGGTCCCCTGCTCTTCTTCTTGTTTATCTCTGACTTATTCCCGTCTGATGGCATCACCAAACTGCCCAAATTCGCTGATGACCTTAAACTCTATCGAAAAATCAAAACTACTGATGATCATTTAGGTCCGTAGTCAGCCCTTGAACAGGTTCATCTATGGGCTTTAAACTGGCAATTACCAATAAATAAACAAAAATCTCTTGCATTTCGACTCGGTAGTAAAAATGAAACTTTTTATACCTTTTTGATAGCAGTTTTAAATCTGAAGTTACCATTCAAGATCTTGGAGTGTTCCTGACGTCTAATCTTAACTTTTCAAACCATTCTACTTTCTTCGTCTCCCGTGCTAAGTAACTTAGATATCTGATTAAACGATGTTTTCATCCTTTACAACTTTACATTTCGGAAATTCCAACACTTTAACACCTTTCTAGAAGAATCAGTACACCATCATTTATGTGGAGTTGCAAATTAATTTGCACCAGGAGTATGATATTGTGATGCACCCACCTATTGCATCAATGTTAGGCATTGTAACCTGTTGACTAGCAGGGGACCAACATTTCGTTCAACCAACCATAACCAGCCTGAGTTCGAGTTAATTTTTGAACAACACAAGATTTTCACGATGTTGTGTTCTGATAGTTCCTTCAAACATTCGTTCAAAAGATGTATTAGGTAGCTTTCCTAACCGGGAGTGAAAATATTAATACTAAAGTTGCTTTCTAATTCTACTTCAAACACTTCAGAAGCCGTTAAGGTATACTCTATGTAGGCAGCAACGAAAACCGTCTTGAAACAACAGGCTTATCCCGTATAAACTAAAACAGTCTAAGGTAATAATATACTAATCTAAAACTGAAAATTTATGCTTCGAAACTCTCCCTAACGAACTCTGCAGGTTTGTTTACACTCTACGAGAATTAACATTTAGTCCTTGGGCCGTTCTTTGTATAAAATTTTGTAAAGAAAATTGTGTACCACCGGATATTAAAAGTTAGTACGTGACATAGTAAGCATGTTGAAAACATATCATAGCTGCAAAGCGTCAACTGTGCCTACAGCACCTTGTTGTATAATAATAATTGTGCATGCTAAATTGTTGCACTTCAACTAATAAAATACTGCTTCAAATAAATTGTGCAGACAAGACAAAAAGTCCATTCTACAGAAAAAGTTAGTAAATAAAGACGAGACCAAAAGAAATGAAATATTGCAGTGAGAAGGTATAAATAAAAAGACGTTCTAGCATCCTGTAACTGCAGTGAAGCCCAGTGTGCATCCATCTAGACGCCACTCTCTGGGCTTCATTGCGGTCCTCTACCGGTATTACAGGTGTTTGTTATAAAGATGCAATCGTTTCTGTTGTCTTTAGACCTTACTGTAAGCATGCCTGAGCAAGAGTTGAACAAAACCTATAGAACAGTGAATGCTAGCAGTTTGACAACACTGACAACATCGTTCCTGAACAAACAACTTCTGTTTAGGGATTTGTAGATTTTTGTAATCAACCAACACAGCTCTACAAACTAGGTCAAAGATCTGATGGTACACAATTTTCTCTACGTGCTGAAACGACATGGCTCTGTGGCCCAAAGACTAATTGGAGCCATGATCTTATCTAGCTACAGTAACGCAAAATCAAGGACACTGATACAAATGATTGCATCTTTGCCATTAGCTCCTCTCCAACAGTAAAATCATAAAAAGGCACGATTCCCAGTCAAATATGAACTGAATTACAAATTTCACTGAGATCTGTTGCAGAAATTTTTTTTTTATCTAGATGGCAGAATTTCTTACCAGTACTACTTGTGTTACTTAAAATCAACGAAATTTACACCATTTTTTAACCTAGATGCATATTGCATGTGACACATTTTATTGAGAATTAGCCAATGGTGTCAGAGCGCAAGGACCTCCTATTTCAGCAAATTGGAGGCTGATTGGCCACATATTTATTTAACGTCACCATCGCAAAATTCGTGAAAACCGAGAATGCATGATTTTCGGGTGTATAGCCAGAACTTTATTCTGTATTCGCAGAACTTTATCAGCTCCCACAATAAATCCTACATACTACTTTAACAACACAAACTAAGTTAAAGTAATTACTAAAATTCCTAAATTCCTAAAATTAAGAACTACAAACTAACAAGAAAAGCTACCATAGCCACTGGCCACTAATGTTCAATGGAGTAAAAAGCACAGTTACAGATTACAGGATGGCAAACCAAGCAGCATGCTACGTAAAAAGACGAACAATGTTTCGAAAATTTACAGCTTTCGTCATCAGGTTAGCATAATAAAATTAAAGCATGGCAAACGCCACTAAGTCATCCTATATTAAAAGCATAATAATTTTAATTACAGTAATTTAAAAAGGATAAAAACCACAAATTTCTCCTATCAAAAGAGGCAGAAATGGCAACCGAAATGCACGACCCACCTGCTCCGTTGGGAAACCAAGTCGCAATGCAAGGTGTATGCAAATCGCGTCACGTGTTTCATAAGCATACTGGAGTTGCACAATATGACTGGCAAAAGTGTCGAGGTTAGTGTTTTAATTACAGGAAAGTATTCTTCTAGATATTTATTATCTGGCACTAAGTGGTTATGTACAGGTGGTGTATGCGTATGGATGACAAGCATTTCAAGATTAATACAGGCTCTAGCATGTTTTTCTTTAAATAAGATTTGGACCTTGTCCTAGGCGGGGGTATGGCCTACTGTGTATTTGTCAGGTGACTTGCCTGTTGAAGGGCAGTGTTGCATTAATGAATTGGATTCGACTTTTAATTTGAAATTTTATTTGTGGGATGCCATGCGTTCCATAGGGTTTTGAAGGAATTGTCCTACATATGTAGCAGTACAGGTTGGCTCCGTACAGGGAATCCGATAAACAGTATTGCGTGTGGAAAACATGTCGTCTGATTTGTTATTGTTTTTATTTTCATGGTGCATTGTCAGCTGCTTAATATTTTGGTGGCTGTTTGAAACAAATCTGATGTTATTGATGTTAAGTTTCTTCTTAAGGACTTCAGAGATGCATTTGAAGTAAGGCAGAGCAATGAAACTTGTAGGGGGAAGGGGGCGTTTTGGGGGTCAAAGCTTTTGAAATTAATTTGTAACGTACCCGAGTGGGAACCCATTCTCAACATAATTTTTGCAAGATGTGTTGAGATTCATGCTGCAATAATTCAGCATTACTGGTGTGTGAGACAACACGTTTGACTTCATTTATTACATTTGTATACTGTTGTATACTTTTGTTTTCATTACTTTTGTAGCGGGCATCAACATAGGAGTTGTAATGCAGGGTGCGAGTAGATGGCATACTTTTTTTTGAAGTGTGTAAATTCGATTAGGCTATTATGGTTAACAACTAAAAATGGGATGGCATTGTGTTTAGAGGACTCCATGGTGTAAGTTTGTGATTTAGTGATGCTGTTGAGGAAATCTAGTATTAATAACTTAAGTTGTGTTGGTAGAAGTACTAAACTATCGTCGATGTATCGCCTTGCTACATATGTAGGATAATCCCTTCAAAAACTTAACGAACGCATGGCATCCCACACATCAAACTTTAAATTATAGTTAAGGACAAGAAGGATAAGTTTTCGGTATTATCCTTCTTCCTTGTGCTACTCCCTCACGCAATCCTTTTGTTGTGGGATAAGGACTGCACAAGTTACCCCTCAAGCTAGATGGATCAAACACATATTTAAATGTAAAATCCGAAATGAGCTGTTCAAGCTGCGTAATTCCTTGTGAGAGAAGAAATTGGTGGCTCAGTGGCTAACCTGATAACGAAAATTGTAAATTTCCGAAACGTTGTTCGTCTTTCTATGTAGCACTGCTTGGTTTGCCAACCTGTAAAAGGCCACTGATGTTTACATTAGTGATATTGAATGATGACTTCCTTAAAACAAAGTCTAACAAGTGAACTTGGCGGGCGGACCACTGCCGTGGTACTTGATATACGGATTCACAAAAAAATATTCAAAAGAAAGAAAGAAAGAAAGAAAGAAAGAAAGAAAGAAAGAAAGAAAGAAATATTCACAAACTAAATTGGGGATTCGTGACGTAGCAAGGGATATAATTGCCTTTGTCACTCATTTTGTACTCCTGAGTAGTTAGTGGAGCCCATAGTTTTCCAGGCGTTTGTAACCACACATTCATATGCTTTTTCTCGAACTTGGTTAATGAATGATTATGCTTCATGAGAATGAGTTGGTTACCTTAAAGGGTTAAATGAAAGTGCTTAACACTTTTGGAAGAGATTAGGTTTGGGGGATGGGGAGTGGCGAGAAGAGGGTGAAAAAACGGGAAACAAACGGGGTAGGATGAAAAAAATGGTCGAATTAACTCCCTTTTGAACTGCTGTAGTTTAAAAAGGAGCCAGTTGAGTTTAGAAAACAATGGGCTTCAAACAATGACTTCAACGTGTTTAGTCATGGACAAATCTGTGGCACTCAATTACGGCTAAAATTTCTGTTATGCATTTTGTCTGCTCAATTACAAGGATTTTGGGGGGTTCTGGCTGCAGGAGGGGAAGAGAATTGCCTGTTCTTTCAATTAGTAATGCTGCGTAGTTAGTGAAGCCTGTAGTTTTCTGGCCATTTCTGGCCACACTCTCACATGCTGCTCCCCAAAAGTAGTTCATTTTCCACTAAACACTGCTAAATTCGTCTCGCGCTGGGCATGTGATCATCAGTTCACACTACTAAATTTGTCTTACGCCAGTGCATGCCGGACGCTTGTATGCGAGGCAGCTTGGCGTACGTGAAAGCATGCGGAAATGGGCTGGAGGATAAGATTACGGTATTATCCTCCTTCCTCGTGCTACTCCCCAACGCAATCGTTTTGTTGTGGGATAAGGACTTTACAAGTTGCCCCTCAAGTTAGATGGAGCAAACACAAATTTAAATGTAAAATCCGAAACAAGCTGCCCAAGTCTGGCACGTGCCTAGCGCGGACCCAGTGGAAAACGAATTTAGAACTGGGAAATCAGTACAGTCTCTGAATAATTATCTAACGAAAACGTCGACACTTTCTTTTTCTACTCTTCTCCTCATACATGTAGCCACCTGTTCTAAACAACCTATTATTTATTAGAGGAGAGGCATGAGGGGTTGCTTTGGGGTGGTTGCCGTCTGATATAGAAGAATCTGGCTTTTTTTTTAGGTTACTACATGCAAATAACAACCGCATGTGTAGCTAAAGCATTGCACATAATAGGAAATTTGGCCATGTTCACTTAACAAAAATACATCAACCATTAACTAATTGATCATTTTGGTATAAAATTGGGTTACCAGAAGATGTGACTAGCTCTTGCATCGGTGTTTAGAACTGGTGACTAGCTCTTGCATGGGCTAGTACTCGATGACCCTTGGGGTTGCTTGCGGCAACACGAGCTAAACGTCTTATCTTGGGTTAGGATGGCAGATCCGCTTCTTCTGTGTAAGGCTGCCTTGATATGCACTTATTGCTGCTTGCGTATGTAAAAAAAAATTCTACATTAATCGGAGTCAGTGGTCGCGCAATCACTAAGACGACAAAAACACAGACATGCAGCAAGTTTAAACAACAATAAAATATGACCTTACGTTTTTTGTTTTATTAAAACAAAAACGCTTTCAAGCAAAGTGCTAATTTTCGTCGAAAGAAGTTAGTCATACATTTAAATACAGAACACAGTTTGACTGATGAGTTTGCACTCAGTATTTGGCGGTTTGCTTGAAAATGACAATGACTTAAGTTCCGAGCCTTGGCTTATTTTTATGATTTTATGAACTATTATGCTTTTATCATTACATTTTTTACACAGCTCACAGCTTTGTTGTTATTTATTACAGTGAGAAGACGGAGAAAAAGAAGAAAAAGATTAAGAAAATTAAGAAGATTTTAAAGATAACTTAGGAAGGAAAAGAGCATTTCATAATTTGTGCTAATGTCACGTTTGCTGGGTTGCTATTAAACAACGAAATTTGTGAAAATACACTAAACAATTCCACGTTCATATTCGGAAACCTCCGAAAAGGATAAATAAAAATAAAATTACACAAGCCATTCCACCAAATTTCATTACAACACCATGTACAAACTGAAGAAATATTACTCTAAGAAAGCTTAGACGGAACATACACAAGCTTTGCCAGTAAGGAACTATGCGTGAGATTTCGCCAGTAAGAGGCTAGTAAGCAATAACCAGATACTACCTGGTTGTCTTCTTACATCATGGCATACTAATTTAAAGATGGCACCCATTTCAGAGTAACAGCAATGATGGCACGATCATCAAGGATACGCCTTAGTATGAACTTCCAGGTTAAACGTCAAACTTTGAAACCCTGTAATTGCCCCCAGAATGGAAATAGACCAACGAAATTCGATAGCTGTGGTCATGTCATAACTATATCAAGGCAATAAAAAGTTTAATGAAAACTATCAAACAGTTTGGCCTCCACGGCATGGCTATTTGTTGTTGTTCTTGTTGCCTTCACATGAAGATCGAAAAAATGAACCGAAATTCAACTTTTATAGCTGAAATCGTAGGTGTGAACAAAGCCTAGGGCTTTTTGAACGCTATTTTAATGTGCGTGAAATATACTGGTTGTTGTTATTCTTGTTGGGGGAATCTTGCTTTCACTAGAGATCGAACGAATCAACTGATTTTCAATTTTTTAAACTTAAAATGTAGGTATTAACAAAGAGCAGGGCCTTTTGAACGTTATTTTATGCGACTACAATACTGTTCCTGTTGTTATTTTTAGGGAAATTATTCCGTCACCTAACCAACGAACCGATTTCAAACTTTATAGCTTAAAATGTCGGTGTTAAGAATGACCAGAGTGTTTTGAACGCAATTTTAATGAGACTGTTTTATCTCAAAAATCTTTCATCTCAATTAATTCATATCACGATTTGGATATTGCATTTTGGAAAATTCCGATTTCTTTCAAATTTTGTACATGGTCAAAACAGCTAATAAAAATTAAATTAGTAAACATGCTGGTTTGTTTTTAAAGTGTAATAGGCGCCACTTTATTATTACTTTTTATTATTACTTTTATTATTATGCAGTTTTTATTTCAATGTAGAACATAGACGTAACCTGAATCAATGAAAGTGCCATCGTCACTACCTCTTACGGTTGTCATCTTAAAATCAGTTCGCCATTATGAAATTATTCTTATCACATGATGTCCTACAAATTTAGAACGTAGACAAAATAGGATACCAGTTAAAACGATTAGTATTCCATCTTCACAACTATTAATTTACATCTTGAAATTAGGCAACCATTTTGGAATATTACATATTATCGTTCAATTTGCTTCATATTTAGAATGTACACGAAATGGTTGTTACCAGCTGAAACAATAAAGGCGCCATTCGCGTTAATAATCTGTATTGTCTTAAAATCACGTGGTACTTTAGAAATTATGTCCGATTTTCTTTAAATTTAGAATGTAGACGAAATAGTTGGTAACAGGTGAAATGATAAATATGCCATCATCGTTATATAGCGAAAGAGACAAACACAGAGTCGGACAGACATGATGACATGGTTATGTCCCGTTTCGTCAAATCCTGTTTTGCCAAAAAGAAAGCAGATTAAACCTCTTTGCCTAAAGGGTAAATCCCGTTTCGCCAAATACCGTTCACGAAATTTTAGGCTTACGGAATTTTAAATATGACTCCTGTGTAATGGTCAAACAACCGTTTTGTAGAATTTTTTTTCTTATTACGTGCCTCGCTCACGATGCCGCGCTCGCTACGGCTAAATACAACATCAGAAACCGCAACGAATCACAAATTCCTTCCAATTGGGCATGCATCTTTAACTTCTGCAATGATAAATTTTTGAAGAATATTTTGATTCTGCGAAACGGGAATTCACGTTGGGAAAGGGTAACCAAGTATAACTAACTATTTCTAAAAGAGAACCGTGGTATTGACCTAGTAACAACCAAGCATTCTAAACAATATTTAAAGTACAAGTTTTTCCGTCTATATTGCTAGTTTTCAAAACGCAAAGAAATCAATTGGTCTTATTCTACCACTGCTTATCTCTGTTAAAGGTTTGCCTTTTAAATCCCTATTACGTGTATAAATAAGGTATTCAATTTCATGTACGTAAAATTTTGTCTTATTAGTTTTGGCGAAACAGGAGTTCACCGATGACACGACACCACCACCTCACCCCACGTTACCTAACCAAACAGGCCACCCATTCCCCCCACCCCTACGCACATAACCCCACGGGCCATCACCTAATCTCAACCCCATACAGTGAGCTCCCATCAAAAAGTGTAAATTCTACCAAAAAGCATCTACATAAATCTGGTAACCCCACGGGATCTCACCCTAAGGTAACTCACCCCACGGGATCCCCCCCACAGGCTGCTCTCCATTGAGAAGTGTAAATTCTACCCAAAAGGGTTGAAACATTTATGTAAATCTGGTGACCCCTCAGGACCTGCCCTACCCCTCCCCCCCCCCTACAGAACTTCACACATGGCACCTCTCCCTACAGGACCTTCATTACATCATCACCCTCCCACATGGCTTGCCACTCCCCACAGTCAGGACATATAAATTATACACCCTGTAAATACTACGAAATTATACTGAGCGTTACACTTATAAATTGGACAAAGTCGCCCCTTTCAACATATTTATTCCTAAAAAAAAGAGGGCTAAAATACAAAGAAAGCATGAAAATCAATAAATCATGAGTACGTACGAAGGACCGTACATGCTGAACAATAATGTTGATGCAAACATCCCATCCGAACAGGTTAATGATGATGCTGTCATCTTCAAATGGGGATGTAATACTATGAAACTGAGTTACAAAGACTGGCCAGACCTGTATCATTACTACAAAATGATCAGCGTACGATTTGAGTTATGGTGGGTGACGACAAAAATCTAGAGGACAGGCCGTCCGATACCGTGACTCTGAGTAGGGAGAAAAAACTTTGCATCTGGTTTAATGGTAATGATACTCATTTTCACGTTTCCGACAACAATCTCATCATGCTACTTCAACTTGCATGCAGTGAGTGGTGTGAATTTTGCAAACATATGATGCAATGTAGAACATAGACGTAACCTGAATCAATGAAAGTGCCATCATCACTACCTCTTACAGTTCTCATCTTGAAATCAGATCGCCATTATGAAATTATTCTTATCATATGATGTCCTACAAATTTAGAACGTAGACAAAACAGGATACCAGTTAAAACAATGAGTATTCCATCTTCACAATTATTAATTTACATCTTGAAATTAGGCAACCATTTTGGAATATTACATATTATCGTTCAATTTGCTTCATATTTAGAATGTACACGAAATGGTTGCTACCAGCTGAAACAATAAAGGCGCTATTCGCGTTAATAATCTGTATTGTCTTAAAATCACGTGGTACTTTAGAAATTATGTCCGATTTTCTTTAAATTTAGAATGTAGAGATAAAGATGATGCAGGCTTTCAGAGATGAGTTGAATTGTTTCAAAGTGGCCAGCACAACAATCGACTGCATGCATAAACCTTTGTAGCGCGACGCCATAGCCGTAAAAAAGGTACACGGATTACCAACAAAAACGTCAAATATGCAGTAAAAAAGAGGGATATATGATTGAATTTTCACTTGTTAAAATTAACACGGATAAAAATTGATGATTTTTAATTGAAATAATAAAACGTACAATTGAGAAAATTCCATCTGCTTAGGTGCTGTTGTGCTTTACCAATCATATATTCAAAACGTACAGGACAACAGCACCTAAACAGATGGAATTTTCTCAATTGTACATTTTATTATTTCAATTAAAAATCATCAATTTTTATCCGTGTTCATTTTAACAAGTGAAAATTCAATCATATATCCCCCTTCTTTACGGCACACTTGACGTTTTTGTTTGTAATATTTTTTAAATCAAACTAGTTACCTGATCCATCCAATTATTCTATTTCTTGTCATAACCTTTCCACTTTACGAGACACCTTCCTTCTTTACGACGTTTTCAGCCAAGAATAAATTAGGAACGTGGGTCTTTTGAAGTCCTGTGGTATCTTATGTAGTTCTGAGCGAGTATATTCTTTAAAATGTCTACTAGTCACTGATGATTCCCGGACTCGTAAAATTTTTTCACATCAACTCTTTACCAGTGTCGCTTTCATGCCCGAGTACATAGAATATAGTTTTATTTGATCCTTCTTTATCAATCCAAAAAAGATCTCGTGAATATTTTTTCCTTGATCGATCCCAATGCTTGGGTATCGAAATATCTCTCAAAATTGAGGTGAAAGCAACCGTATCGTCCGGTTCTGACTTTGACTTGATTAATACTGCACAAACAAGCTTTGACATGACGTTGATGACCATAAGCAGAAACTTGTTACCCTTTTTCATGAGAAAATGCTATCATATCGACAAAATCCACCTTCCAACGAAACTGTAGGCTTAAATAAATACAGATGCGAGCCTATATACGTTGCCTTTTAGACGTAAATGTCAGATGCCTGCATGGGGAATCAAACCCACGATATTTGAATCCAAAAGCCAAGGTCCTACCGCTGTCAGTATGGGTCAGCGGTAGTACCTCGGCTTTTTCTTGACTCTTGTTGAGGCTTCGGCTTTCCGTCCTGCTTAATACTTCAGGCTGTGCGGTTCAGAAAATTTAGTCTCACTGGTTTGTGAAGTTCACGAACTAATGTTTTGGTGTTGTCCATTTTTTTATTATTCTCAAAATGTATTACTATTAATCACAAACTTTTGTTTAGAAGTTATTAAGTTTCATTCCTTCCATTCAGGAAGAATGTCTACAATTTCGTTTTGATGGTCATCACTGCACAACTAGTTTTTAACCACAGAGTACACTTAATCTGTTTGTCAAGTGGTTTGGATCATCACACGTATTCCACACGAATTGGTCGAACCTTTTTAGTCACACCTTTTCAGTTTTGGAGGCTTTGATGTCTTCCCAGATGGGTTTGATAATTTTCATATATTTTGTCGATTGATTGCTTTTTGGTTTGTTCATTAGACGGTAGTTATTTTGGTAAATGGCATTGGTATCATTAAGGATACTGCCTTGGAACGCCAAATGTCCGGTGGATATGTGCAATCTTGAATGTCTTTAAACAACAACAGACCCCACACCTGCCTAAACCCAGTATATAACTTTCAAGCAACTACATTGCCGTTCTCGTGTATTTTCTCAATCTCCATTTCACGGGTATCAAAGTTTTGACTTACTCAAAGACCAGACCACCGTCTTTCGACTGATTAAAGTACCCTCTTATAAAGAATGTGGCTGTAGGTCCGAATAGTCATTAGGCATGGAGGTTCGTTGCGTTCCGGGTAGATGCAAGGTTGGATAGGTTGAAACTCGTCGTGAGGCAGAATGATCAGAGAAAGCCAGCAAGTGCTTGTGTCCTTTTGCTTGTTCTAGCATACTCAAATATGTGAATCACGAACAGTGCTTCAACATTGGTGGGTGTCTCTTCCACTCTAGGAAGTGTGCTTAGGCAACATTAGACGGTTCTTGCAATTCATGCAGTTGCCATCTTCGTAGAACCCCAATTCGCTGTCTTCAAAATCGCCACGTTCCTCCATCTTTGGGTCATACGTTCTTTTTTTTCTTATTCTTTTGGAATTGGTTGGGTAATAGTTTTCAGCGGTTTGGTCAAGGGCAAAACTCTTTCTAATGCTTCTTCGTCAGTTTCTTACCAATCATTTGTTTCTTTAACTTTTTTTTATCAATTTTTCACTCAGATTGACTACCTATCACTTATAATCCATGTTATTTACTCTCTCTTTTTTTCATTGCAAAGTTAAAACATTTGCTTGTATAGTCCCTTCATTAACAGTAGCATTTTATCGATTGTTAGAAAGCTGAATGGACGTTTCTAACACGATCTGCACTCGTATTTAAATGAGTCAAACTCCATGTTCTCTTCGATGTTATTTTCGTAAATGTGTTTAACTCACCTTGAGGAAATAACACAAGCCGGTTAGCATTATTGCGCACGACTTGTTTTGGAGTCCTGGTGTATGACTGAGAGCAATAAAACACGTTTGCGATGGCATGATGACCAAATATTTCGATTACATTTTGTTTATCAAGCAAGACGTTATCAAATACGATAGTGGTACGAACAGTTGGAATTAAGTTTTCGGGCAGAGTCAAGGAAACTGACGGAAAATGGCAATTTCATTATGCAGTCGCTCTTCAAAGCCAGAAAATACAGCTTGTAACGTTCGATATTGTGGCTGACAAAGGATGTTGCTATAAACATTCAGCTTGTCATAATCGACCCAACCGTGATTACACAAAAAAAATTATGCAGGAGGTTAGTTTTCCCGCAGTTTGCCAATCTGATGATAAATCAACGTATGTTTGACAGTAAAAAAGTGTGTTGAACCTCGCCATCACCAAAATCGAGGGTATTCCAAATTCTTCCATCCCATGTCCTATAGACAGGGGATGGAACAGATGGAGGGGTTTGATTTAACATTCCACCATAATTACGATGTGGGAGCACGCAGATTACTTAATGCCGGAGAAGGACGGCAACCTTCATGGATTATAAGTGATAATGGCATTGCCACTCTTTCTCAAGTAACTTTAGTAGGGAGAAAGACAAATTGATTGTATTTCATTAGCCCCAAAACATGACGGTACTTAAACCCCTCAGATAGATGCTAAAGGACAATCAGACGCATTTGTCCGCAATAGATTTAATTAAAGTCTTGAACTCTGTCTACATCGTATTCCATATTCAGTGGTATCTCATCAATGAAATTGGCAGAACCAAATACCTGTAACTGTCAAAGTAGAAGGACTTGCCATCAAGTGTCGAATAGCATACCCAATGAGTCCCCTTGCCGACATTGTGTTCTTGTAAGTTAACGATACAGCAAACCCCATCTCGATGAATGGTTTTTAGAAACGATTCCTTGCAGAATGTACTCCTGCAATGGATAATCTTTAATACCTCCACAAGCCCGGCTATGTCGGTGGAATTTAGGAGTCGATGAAGGGGTATCATACCTTTTGTGCCTTTAAGTAGAGCCTGTTGCCACCCTTTCTCATTAGACTACCATTTGCTACTATACCATGAGCCGTGGCTGTATGCTGTGATGTCATCATAAGTTAGCCACTGACGAACAAGAATAGCGCATCGTCTTCTGTCTGAGTGAACTAGTCCAGTCACGTGATACGCATGTCATGGCAAACAACCATGGCGCACGTTTAGTTGACCTGTCATTTTTTAGGACTCAACTCTTTACCTTCCATTTTCAGGTGTGCCGTTTCAACTCTTCCAACAACTTGGCATATTGTTGGCCTTGTTGACATCTGACATGATAGCCGCTCCTCCACTTGCAACAGCACCGGCACCTCCAGCAGTGCCCTCGATTATCGTGAGTGGAGCCAGAAAGAAACCCCCTACACATTTCTTTTTCCCTTTTGTGGGTTTCTTTTTGACATTCATTGGTATTTTTTCAATATACAACTTTGACCTTACCCTTGTCCAATTTCATCTTGCGTGACAAATTTTTAAGTGTTTGCAACTAATTTTGTTCTTTCTAATCAGGTATGTGAAGCTTTCTATTTTGCTATTTTTTCAATATGATTCCTTAATCATGGTCGCATGTTTGCTTATCCTTACCAGGCGAAATAAGGGGTCAACCCCAGAGGATCAGCCACAATTAACACCTGTTAATGTCACCGGGAAATCCGGTGGGGAAAATGGTAATTGGTCAAGTGCAAGTGATGGTAGGGTGACAGGGATACAACATTCCGGAGCAGGTAGCGGTAAAGATGCAGATTTAAGAATGAATACTGATGCTAGTAAAGGTATAGGGTTTGTTACGTGAGGTTTTGGAAACACGGATACATATACAAGGTATGTTAGATTCCTTAAAAAATGAATAAATCGATGAAAAAGAAAAACTCGAAAGCATACTAGTTAAAGTTGAACTTGAAACGTTGCATGATGATGTCGTAGATTTAAAAAATTCAACTACAGCCTTAAAACGTGACGTTAACTTTGGTTTTCACAGATCAGATGGCCTTGAAAACTGATTACGTCCAAACAACTTGGGGTGGTTGAGGAAAAAACGAAACGTGGCAGGTTTCTGAGGATAAAGTTGTTGATGTCTAAAACGTAAAATGCAACAGGCAATTGAGTACCGAGCCATTGAACGTGCCCATAGTGTTGGTTGTAAGTGGTCATGTAAAATTAGGCCAATTGTAGTTAAATTTTCATTTTTCAATGACAGGGAATCAACATTGTGTAAAAAAAGTTACTACAAGGGTCAAAAGTACATATTACTGAAGATTTTTCTCAGGATGTCAGTGATATTAGAAGGCATTTAACGGAACAAGATAGAGAAAGAAATATTAATACTTTCCAAGTTTTTAACAACATTAAAGTAAATGGTACCCTTTATAAGTTAAACGATGACTAGAGTGCTTTGGTAAAGGTACACAACCAGCCTGAAATATTGTCAAGGTACAATATTTTTATTGTAAACTTAATAGTCACCAACACGTAACCAACGAAACCACTGATTTCACCAAGTTTGTAAATTATACTAGTGCAGAAATATTCCTGAATGTAATGACATTTTACAAATGAAGGGCGGTAATAATGCAATTTTAGAGGGATTTTTTTCAAAATGTGACGAGCTTTGAAAAACAATTTTGTTGAATTCAAGAAATTTTTTGAACCGGGAGAATTTGATTTTGTAGGTATATTCGAAACCTGGGTGAGAAAAAACCATTGTAATGGTGAATTTCAACCGCACAGTTATCATGTGTATAGGAACGACAGGCCCACAAGTGCTGAAGGTGAACGTTTAATGGTTACAGATTACCTTAAACCAGTTAGGCTACCCTTGACAACAGATCTTGAAATTATGACAGCACAATTTCAATCAATAAACTGTAAATTAACAATTCTTGTTGTATTGCCTTCCCCACTATATCGTGAAATAATAGACAAATTCGATTATTTACTTAACGAACTAAACTCAGTCAGGAGACCACAAGATAAAATATTAATAATGGGAGATTTTAATACAACTGATTACATATTTATCAGTTATTAAAAACTACACTAACTGTTTTTTAACACAAAAATTATTTACAACTATTTTAGCAATTGGATGTAACCAGCAAGTCACATTTCCAACTTGTAGTGAGCATTTCCTTGATCAGATCAGGCATAACTCATCTGTAGATTTTTTTTTTTAGGCCCACTTATAAGGTTAAACTCAGTCAAGTTAATTGGTCGGAGTTGATCTCACAGAAGCATGTTGACACGAACTAGACAGCTTTTTACGAAGCTTTATATGAAGTAATTTCTTCTACTGTGCCAAACATACAAAGAAGGGAAAAAAATTTCTACTTATTTTGATAGAGACACAGTGAGACTTATTAAACAAAAAACTGTTTTAAGACGAAAATATCTTGAAAATAAACACGTAAACGATTATGCCAATTATTCAGCTGTGCACAAACAAGTGAAACAACGAATTTGTAACGGCGGGAAAACTTACTTAACAAAAAACATGTATGCTAGCGTAAAAAATAAAAATAATACCAAACCATTCTGGAGATATACAAAAAATCTGAATTTAAATAAAAACAATATTTCGGCTATAAATAAAAGTGGTAATCGTCTAGTTGATGTTGATAATGAGGTTAATGACTTTTCTAAGTATTTTTTTAATTTTTATACTAACGTTAACTATGACACTGTCGAAGTTAACACTGTGTGCTTTCGTAACTTAAGTTTAACCAGACAAGAAATATACATGCAAATGGTAGCTTGTGATGTCAATAAAGCAAAAGGCCCAGATAACATTCCCCCAATATTTTTCAAAAATTGGGATTGGGAGTGATTCCTTCTACTTTTTTACAACTTTAACTCTGACTATGATCACGCTATATTACAAATGGCTTTGGACTGCCTCTCCACTTGGAGCAATACCGGAATTTAAAATCAAAGATCGATAAATGTCATATAATTACGTTCTGTTCTTACAGAAACCTTAACCTTTTTACCTATCGGTAATGGTATACATTAATGATAGAGCGTCCAGTGGTTTACCGGCAGGGCATAACGTCCTTCCAGGAGGAAGTTTGAAAGAGCGCTATAATTACATAATGCGTACTGTGGTGTATTGGAGTTGCGCCGTTTATTCTGTGCGACCGGAAGTGAGGGTTCCGGTCATGCTATCGAAGCTAGCGTTCGTCGGCTTGGGGCACTCGCTCGCTTGCAACCGCCATGTAACGTGTAAATGTCCCGTCTTGTAAATATGTACATAAGAAATAGTTATAATGAATTAAATATATAAGAAGCAACATAATTCCTGGCATGGTTCCTCCAAGTTTACAACACGACAATTTTGGCGAGGAGGGAAATGGACTTAATTCAAGTAAGGTTTTGTAGTTAATGATGAAGTTAGCTGTTGTCCGTCATTGACATTAGTCCTAACCAACGTTAACCATGGGCACGAAGTACCGTTTTGAAGAATTTTGCGACCATGCCGACAAATGGGAGATTTACACTGAACGTTTGGAGCAATATTTTGAAGCCAACGATGTTCCTGAAGAAAAGCAACGGGCCGTTTTCCTGTCTGTTTGTGGCGCCAACACGTATTCACTTTTGCATGATCTGCTTACTCCCAATAAGCCCGGTGAGAAAACCTACGAAGAGATTAAGAGTACTTTAACGCACCACTATTCGCCTAAGCCTTCTGAAATAGTGGAGAGGTGTACCTTCGATTTGCGGAAACGTAAGGAAGCCGAATCTGTTGCCGAATATGTAGCAGAATTACGTCGTGTAAGCCAGCATTGTAATTTTACGGAAAAGCTTGAGGAGCGAATACGTGATGCACTGGTTCGAGGTATCAACGACAGCTATATTCAGCAACGGTTGTTTGCCGAGTCTACATTAACCCTTGATACAGCTGTAAAGCTAGCCACAGCACTTCAGTTTCCAGCAAGGGATTCGAAGACCATTCAAGCTACTGCGTATGGTAAAAATTTGCAAGGTACTGTTCACAAGGTCACGAAGGACAAACGTCCAGCAACTTCAAGTTCTACTAAGAACAGTGAAATTGTGTGCTATAGGTGTTCTGGTCCTCATAAAGCAAATGTTTGCAAATTTAAAGATGCCAAGTGTCACTCCTGTTCAAAAGTTGTGCATATTTCTAAGGCCTGTAGGGGTAAGAAAAGGTTCAGTTCTGCTTCTTCAGGTAAGCCAACATGATGGTAAACAACATGTTATTGATCACAAAATGGAATGGAGACTGGTGAGTACAACATGTTTACAATTCAAGGTGATGCAAATCCTGTGTATGTCTCAGTTTGTGTAAATGATGTACCAACTACCATGCAGCATGACACGGGTGCAGGTGTAGCACTTATTGGTTAGTCTAAATTTAATGCCTTGTTTGCGAATGCCACATTTAAACCTTCAGTGTTGCCGACTGGAGTTGTTTTGCGTACATACAAGCAGGATGTAATTCCACTGCGTGGTGTTGCAATGGTTGATGTCAAGTATGAAAACGTGGTTAAAACCCTACCGCTGTATGTTGCAGTCGGGGGTGGTCCAGCACTTTTTGGTAGAAATTGGATAAATGCTTTTTCAAATGAATCCATTAGTGTGCATAACCTTGATGCTAAGGTGGGCTCTAGCCTGCAGGGTTTACTCAAGACATACGAACGGATTTTTAGACCTGGGTATGGTAGATTAAAAGGCGTTGCTGTTGATTTCATTGTTGAAAGGGAGGTTAAACCCGTTTTCTTCTGGCCCAGGCCAGTTCCTTTTGCCTTAAAACAGAAAGTTAGAGATGAATTGGATAGATTAGAAAAGGAAGGAGTCCTAACACCCGTTCGTACGTCTTCTTGGGCATCACCAATTGTTGTAGTGGATAAAATTGATGGTGGCATTAGGATATGTGGGGATTATAAGGTGTCAATTAACAAGGTCATTACCCCTGATAAATTTCCTCTTCCCAATGTGGAAGAATTGTTTAGTAAGTTGGTGGGTGGACAAAAGTTTACTAAAATTGACTTA
>JAHWFP010198682.1:34104-45255 GCA_023313725.1 Lithobius niger | reverse complement strand
CTCGGACTATTAGGCCTATCGAAAATTCGCAAAATACCGTACAGTGTGTATTTTTGTTTTTGAATTTGAGCGTTACAATTGTGATCGATTGATTTCGAACATTCAAAGTAGAAGATGGTTCATTTTTTCAACCTGAAAGGCTTGAATGAGTTTGTAGTGGTACGGAAGTGCTACTTGGATACACTCCTGAGGGCAGTAGAGCATTTACAGCCAGGGTGGTGGATGGCTACCATCGATCTGTCTCAAGCGTACTATGCAGTGGCAATAAAGGACAGTGCACGACGATTGTTAAGGTTTTCCTGGCAAGGTTGTCTTTACCGTTTTTGTGTGCTGCCATTTGAGTTGGCTTCGGTCCCGTGTACTTTTATGAAGCTTATGTCAGTGGTGAGGCGCTTCTTGCGCCGGGCCGGTGTGTTAATTTTCGTTTACCTGGATGATTTTGCAGTAATAGGCCCGTCCGCAGCAGGTGTGCGGCGGGATGTACGAAGAGTGTTGGAAACCTTGCGGAAGTTAGGCTTTTTCGTAAATTCCGGAAAGAGTGTGCTGGTACCGTCGCAGGCTTTGTAATTTTTGGGTATGATGTTGGATCTAAATTCAGCCCGTTTTGTGCTGCCACCTGAGAAACAGGCTCGTATGATACGATTGGTTGCGGGACTGCAACGAGACCCGGTCACGGTTGTTAAGGAGCTTCAAAGGTTGTAGGGGCTGGCAGAAAGTATGTTGTGTGCCGTGGAGAACGGCAAGTTGCACACAAGTTGGTGGCAACATGACCTGGTTTCGTGCAGGAGTGCACGGAGGAAGCCTTTCTCAAGGATCTTGCGAGGATTTGAACTGGTGGGCGAAGGCTCTTGAGTCGCTCAGTGGTAGGAAAATCCTGGGTCTCTGTGGAGGCCGTAGTAGTGGTGACAACGGACGCTTCGGACGTGGGCTGGGGAGCAGCTACTGGCAATTCGCAAGTGCAGGGATGGTGGCAGCCCAGGGAGGCTGCCTTGCATATAAATGCGAGAGAATTATTGTCTATTCTAAAAGCGCTAGACGTTTTTTGAGACCTGGTCAGGGGACGGGTCGTGAGAATCCTTTCGGATAATGTGGTGGCCGTGGCATACGTGAATTATCAAGGGGGGACGAAGTGTCAGATGCTTAATGCCATGGTCTGTTGCGTAGAGCAGCGTAGAAGTCAGTTGGATTGTGTGGTACAGGCGGCATTTGTGCCGGGGAAGTTGAATGTGACAGCGGATGGTCTGTCTCAAATTTTCTGGGACAGATTTATTCCGATTGTGTACTGCGGCGTTCCAGAAGATTTGTAGGTGGTTTGGGACGCCAGACGTGGACGTGTTCGCATCGGAGGCGACGGCCCAATTGCAGCAATTTGGGTCGTGGGGACGCTGCCAGGGGCAGAGTTTGTGGATGCGTTCAGTGTGAACTGGGGCCCGTTCTTTCCGAATCTTTTTTCCCCCGTGTCCTTTAATTGGGCGTTGTGTAGACAAGCTCTTCGTGGATCGAGTTGGATGGGCAATACGGGTGACACCGGACTGGCAGTGTGCGGCCTGGTTCGTCCGGTTGTTGGCCTGCGCCAGGGAGGGACCGTATCCCTTGCGGAGCTAGGGGCCCTCCTCTGGGACCCGTACTTGGACGTCGAGGTGGCGGATGAGTGGGGTCCCTGGGTAGTCAGGGGTGTAGGTACAGGATGATTACTAAGTGGGACCAAGGTCGCCACAGCCATCTTCGGAGCGATTCCGTGGTGTGCACTGCTTCCTAATCTATCCCAATCTTGTAACAGTGAGGAGGATTCTACGAAGGAGAAATGAAGATTCTCCCAGAGAACTTGTTCTCGCCAGGAGAATCTAAGTTCTCTGAGTGGAATCCGACGAAACTGTGTTACAAAACACGGCCCGCCCGCCTCCCTGCATGGAATCTTACGTTCACAGCAAGAAAAGAGTGAGCGGACGTGGACAGGGTAGGTGGAAGTGGGATAGAGGCGGAAGTGATGCAATATTTTGCATAAATGACTGCGTTAATGAGGTAAAAACGTGCAATAGGCATAGGGAAGGATCCCAATCTTGTAACAGTTTCGTCGGATTCCACTCAGAGAACTTAGATTTTCCTGGCGAGAACAAGTTCACTGGGAGAATCTTCATATTTCTGCCAAATTTTGACCGATTTTGACATTCCAATATACTATTTTAACCGGCTTAAATAAAAAAGTGCAACAAATTTGATGATACCAGGGGCACTTCAGGACGCCTCAAGTGCAGAGGCTGTGCAACAACCATGATGCCTATGCAACCCGACTTTGACGTGGCTCACAGCTACAACACTCGATCCAAGAGAAATTCGCAAAACCCAGTACCTCAACCTGCTTCCATACAACAAAGCCAGCAGCAGATGATGACCCAGTGCCACTACCTACCACCAAGTCAGCCATTTATTGGGTCCCGTGCAAAGACTGCCCAGGGGGGTACGTGGGATAGACAAAATTCAGAGTTTATGAAAGAGTCCGGAGCAAATGCAAACAGTCAACACAGACTAACCCTTTGTGGCCCACAAATGTCATATGACGTCCATTTAATTCTCGTGATGGTTTTGTTGTCCGGTTCAGATCTTTTCGTGTAATTTTTAGAAGGCAGTGTGATATTAATCTTACTACCAAAAGATGGGTGCATTTGTTTTCATTAAAACACAACAAATTGCGCATAAAAGTGTTTGCTACATAATTTTTAACATTTTATCAAGCGGATGATGTCAGTGCTTGTACTTATATCCAGGAAATTATGGCCTGGGATGGTTTATTTGTAGACAAATATGAGTACCATTGCAGCATACAGCGTTAAGACCAAGCACAGCATTGACTGGGAAAGCACGAACGTGTTAACCTCATTGAAACTCCGGAAAGGAAGATCATCTGCAAGCACTGAATCCCTTTCTATTTACACTGCAGAGAAAATAAAATCACTCTGCTCAACGAGCAGGCCCCTTCATACCCAACAATTATGTAGTTTACCACCCCAGACCTAGTACATTAACTCGAAATCCAGTGGAAACCATCCCTAACAACAACACAGGAAGAGGGCAGCACCTTCATAGAACTGCCATAAACGAGCCAAGTCCCACTGAGAAAAGTGCCCGATTCGTATTTGTTTTTCCGTTGACATTTGTTGTTGCTATTACGTGCAGAACTCTCAGCATGGCCAGAAGAAAGTGGCCACTGAAAATTCGCATGTAATTGACTGTTACAAACTTTTTGGTTCTGCATAACCTTATTGTGAGTATTTTTCTGAAACCAAAGTAAAATGACAACGATGTCAATCTATAAAATTAAGTAGTGTGTCTTGTATATCAAGTTGTCACGGTTTGGCTGTCGCCACTTCTATTAGGTTAATGCACTACTGTTACAAGGCGTACATTTCCAACTTGAGTATTTCAGTTTTCAATTTTTATACTCTTCAAGCAACACAAGAAACTTACTTGAAATTTCACAGTAAGAACGTGTTTTTGCATATTCAAGTGAATGCATTACTAGGTTTGTCTAAATAGTAAATACAGTTCCTTAACATGCTTTTGTTTACTTGATCCGTAGTGTACAAAAAGCCACTTGAGAAACACTTGATCGAAGATACGTCTGGCCATTTTCGTAAACTCCTTGTTTCGCTTTGTATGGTAAGTACCAACTTATTACCAATGCAGTGTACAAATGTGGCAAACTTTCAGTAAGTAAAGGTTAAGTTTCTGCATCGTTACCATACTGTACAAAAATGTTTCCGTGTGATGATTTGCAGTTATTAAGCTTGAAACTACTGCAGAGGTCGAAGTATTCGGATGCACAGGGACAAATTTCACTCCAAAATCACACTTTCCACTCCTGGTGCAGCTCTTGAAGCGCAAAATTGTACGCTGAAGTTGAATTTTTTATAACTTTTGAACCGTGCAAGCTACAGACTTGCGAAGTGTGGCATTTTAAATGGCTTGGAATTAGACTGCTGGTGACACCATTCCTTCCACAAAGAATTTAAACTCTATATTTTACTATATTCGATTAAACTGTGGGTACCGTAAATCGCGTATTGAACGCCCATGGGTTGTAAAATTAATTTGTCTGAATGGGGGGGGGGGGCATTAAAAACAAGTATTATCTATATTCTAAACTAAATCCTATCAAGGGAGGGAGTTTTCTATTACGGAAAAGTCGGCGATAATGCAGTCAGTCACGTGCATGATCTGGATTCATTCTAGCATTAACACAATATCTCGATCTCATTTATTCACACATTTAGGTTATTGTATGGTTTCTCCAAAATTCAACTTAATGCGCAGCTAAAACTAATTTCTAACCATACAAACTTTCAGTAACGTGAGCAGATAAAGATCGTGAACAAGATTAGGCCTACGTGATAGGGATGCACAAATGTGCTCAAATGGTGATTCCGATGTCCGATTCCATTGTTGGAAAAAGCATCGGCCGATATCCGAAGTCCGATGTTTAAGAAAGTAAAGTGAAACTAAGTTAGATTTTTCATTGAGTCAAAAATAATTAAGAGGATTTCAGAAATAATTAAAAAATTTTAAATTTTTTTAGGCCTAAAATTTAGCTCCCAGAAATTAGTTGTAAGCACATCAGTCACAAAATGATTTATACATTTGTGGATTTTCGACGTTTTAACTTCTGCTGCCTAAAACCGACGCTAATGTTCCGATGACCGATGTAGCCAAAAAAGGCCGATGTCCGGTGCCAACATTGGTAAATCTCTACTACGTGATCGCTCATCGACGTGCATGATCTGCATTCAGTCTAGTGAAAATGCAATGCCTTTGATCTCATTTATTCACAAATTTAGTTTATTAGATCGTGTTCTTTCCAATATCCAATATGTAGCTTTGCATCAGTGGAAACTTTTGATTAGCTGATTTAATTTAAAACATGCACGCGGTTCTCGCGACTGGTAAGCGCTATGCAGAGTAACGTCATAATGTACATGGCGGACTGGACGAGTTGGGTGTTGCATGAATGGCCACGTGAGCGTGGTTACTCACGTTCACTACTGGAGGCTTCACGCATCCACTTTCGGCATGAATTACTTTCTCCAGAAAACGCAGAAAAGGATGGGAAAAATGTGTCAACACATGTGCTTCTGGTCATGAATCACGTCTGTTTTGAAGGTTGGTGATAGTTAGAAATTAGTTTTAACTTTGAATTATGTTAGATATTGGAAGGTGGATGATCTAATAAACTAAATTTGTGAATAATTGAGAACAAAGACATTGTGTTTTCGATAGACTAAATCCAGATTGCTCACATCAACGATCGATCGCTATGTCTATTATTGCAGACTATTTCCGTGATTACAAACGCTCCCATGAATCGTGTTGGATTAAAAGTTGAGTTTGTTAAATGTATGAAGCTTTTAGTTAATTTTGCCACAGAAAAACCAAGATTTACGGGGATGAAATGATTTCGTCAAAATGTAAAAAGGTTTGTTAATTTTGCCACAGAAAATCAATGATTATTAAAGGGTGGGCGTCAACAACAGTATAGCAAGATTTTTGGCCCTCAAGCATTTTAAGGGGGCTGGTCGTTTATATGTGATTTACGGTATATGTTTTTCAGTTGAATAGTGAAGTTAGCCAGTTTTATGCAAAGTACAGAAAAATTGAACATATTATTGAGATGCTGAAATTGGAATTTTCAATGGCTATAACATAGGAGACCACTGTGTTGGTTTACATTTTGGTTTTGCACCCAGACAAAATTTTGGTGAAAATTTGCACCCGGATCAAAATTTGGAAATTCGACCCCTTGTAATTCCCTTTGAAAGGATTCAATCCTTTTGATAGTGATATTAGTAATTAATCAAGTATTTTGATTGTCCTAGCTTTGGATACTATAACTTCACAATGTCCATTTGCAGTAGAGGTCCATATAACGCAATAAAAAAATGATTGTATTCGAGTGGCTTGACATCCTAGTTAGTTACTGCAGGGAAGCTTCCTTGCAATAATGATGGCTGAATGCACTTTGTGAAGATAAATAGTTCTGCAAATACTTAATATACCAACTCATTGTTACTATAACACCTGTGTGGGTTAAAGGCCAGGAAATCAAGTGCCAAGAGAAAAGGAAATGTAATGATGTATTAACAAAGAAATGGTAGCAAGTGACCAGGAATCGGCCTCCAACTTGGCTTATCACTGTAGAAAAACGTAGTTAACAAACAATGAAACTTAGTTTCTCTCACGTTAAATAATGAAGCAAGCAAACCTTTCGGCAGTTTTGTTGGAATGGTGATAATTCTCTTGTATACTAATGTAGAAATCTCTGCCAGTTAAGTGAACACTAAAAGTACACTTAACTGGGTAATTCCAGTAGCCAAACTAATTAGGGCTAAAGGATTAACGAATTACCTGAAAAACTGCAGTACGGCTTTCACTACGTATGTAGCTTTGCATCAGTGGAAACTTTTGATTAGTTGATTTAATTTTTATCATGGGGAATGCTAAAAAATAGTGCATTATTGTTGAAAGTTTGAATTTAGTTTCTGTGGTTTATGGCAAGGAAGACACGAGGGAAAATTATGATCTATAATGGTCTTTGTCTGATCATCAAATTTGTTAGCTTGATTTCCGTTATCTTCTCTCATTCTCAAACACAAAATACCGTTCAGTATTAGAAAATTTCGGTCGCTTTGAACGGGATGGAGTCTCTCTTCCTGCCACCTTCATCAGGAATTTACCTTAATTTACTCGTGTTCTAATTCGGCCTACCTCATTACTGTTCTGCTTGCCCGGATGTGGATTTTTCCGCGCATATGCCGTAGCCCTTGATATTTGTAAGAAAGCGCATCCCAATCTCTCAAGTAGCTTTCCTTCGTGTCAGTGTGCAACAAGTATTGAATATTAGGCGTAGCTGGGGCTTGGATGTTCAAGAGCTGCTTTTTGTCTGCCAAATGTTCCAGAATTGCCAGCGATACCAATCTTCAGAGATGGCAATCTCTAGATGAATTTGAAACAAGCAAGGTGTGTGTGCCTTCCCAATTGTTATGGTGTTCTGTGTCCATGTGGTGAACTGCAACGCCGTTTTCTTCTGGGCTGCATGCGCGGAAAAATTCAAATCTGGGCCAGCAGAGCAGTAATGATGTTGGCCGAAGTAGAACACGATCCAATTAAGCCTCAAGAAGGTTGCAGGAAGAGACTTTCCATCCCCGAAGACAATTTCACGCTCAAATTCAAAAACATCAAATCCTGAATCTGCGAATTAGTCCGTCTGTCTTCTTCAGGCCACCTCAAGTAGTTAATTTACAAAATTTACAATGTCCGACGTGCATCGACTGTTGTGGAAAGCAGACGACGACCGCGACGCGAATCGTATCACTGGCAATCCAGCAAGAAATATCCCGTGGTTCAGTGCTTATGACCCTACAAGGCCCCTCAAATCCTTCAATTCAGTATCTCATCAGCAGAGAACTGAGCGAGCGCCTTGCGAAAAAATGGCGTTGAGCCGCCTTGTAAATGCAGAGGGCTACGAGTCACGTCGCGGTCGTCGTCTGCTTTCCACAACAGTCGATGCACGTCGGACATTGTAAATACGGAATTTTATAATTCTAAAATTAGTTTTTACTATCCTAAAATACTTACCTTCTTCTTTTCCACAAAACCGGGACGGCTACGCTGCAACGCCTTTTGGTCGGATTTTTTCCAAGTCCGACAAATTTTCCGAATGGCCGCTGGATTGAGCTTCAAACAGATGCTACACGGGTTACGCAGAAAATCGCAATTCCTACACTTCCTACAGGCTAAATGTTGGTCCCCAGGTGTTTTTAAATGAGTGCAAGACACAACCTTTTCTAATATAAAGTCCTCAGCTTTACCACTCATACCGGGCTAAAGTTTTTTAAGAAAAAAAATACCGACAGAGCAAAACATCAACTTACCGAAGTGATGCCCAAAGCGATAGTGGGCAATATGGCGGCTCTAGCTACGAGGGTAGCATGAGTAGTGCCATCTGGTGGGAAAGCCAAGCAAGCTTGTTTACATTTAAATGGTGTTTAAATTTGGGCAATTTGAGAGCATTAAAAGCGATTTAAGCTAATACTAAAGGGAAGTATTTTGCATATAGTAAGAAAATGTAAATTTTATAAATTAATAATAATAATAATAATAAGTTCGTTGCAAACTCAACCGAAATGGCGAGGACCTGGTTGTCACTAACTGCCATCCGAAGTTAAAACAAAAAATTTAAAATTACAGAAGTTTAGGACTTCCAAGAGTTTAAAACGAAGACAATGGCCTCGCTACAGAGGAAGGGTAGATGGTATTGGGTTGGGGTCACGAATGCCTTACCACCAAGGTTTGACCTACCAGGGACACAATGGTCCCCGATGGCATCGCCAAACGTGAGGGACAAGTGAGGGGAACAGCTGTTTCATTGTCAATGTTTCTTAAAAATAAAAATAAAAATAAAATGCATCACAGTTTAAAGCTTGGCCTAAACCAATTGTCAATCATTAACAAGATAAAAAAATATATAATAAAAAAGTTTAAAAACCAAGTTGAAGGTGAAATGAAAACAGACATGGCAAAGGATACTCCTTACGCCAGTCCACGAATTAAAAAAAATAATGGTTTAATTTAAAACAATAAAACTAAAATTTACTACTTGTGGTGGCCTGAAGAAGACAGACGGACTAATTTTTCCATCCTTAGTCAGCGGCCTGTAGAAAATTAGCAGATTCGCATATTCGGGATTTGATGTTTTTGAATTTGAGCGTGAAATTGTCTTCGTGAATTTTTCGAACATTCAAAGTAAGATGGTTCGTTTTTTCAACTTTCCATCCCTTTCGAAGCGACCGAAAATTTGCTAATACCGAACGGTATTTGTGTTTAAGAATGAGCGAAGATAACAGAAATCAAGCTTACGAATTTGCTGGACACTCGCAAAGTAAAAATCGATGTTTTGATATTTTTAAAATGTCTGATCATCGACGAACACTAGCGTAATTGTCTGTAGCTTCAGGTTATAAAAAACAAAAAATTGCATTATGTGTCAGTCAGTCCTTTTCCCTGCTTTACTGTATTTACTGAATTAAATAAGCTGCCCACTTTTTTTCGGGTGCTTTGCAGAAATTTGCGTAGTTTGAAAAATTGAGTGGGCAGTTTTATTTGCTAGTAGTCCTTCTATTAGCCCATCACTGCCATAACTGAAAAGCTGGTTAGCTTATAACTGAAAAGGCCAGTTATTACCGAAGAAAAAAATGTAATCGATAACTACTTCAGTAAGACTAATGGAAAGTTCACGTGTAGCCTCATTTATAACTGGCTAAAATAATATTAAGTAATGCTGCGTTGCAGATCCATACATTTATTAATTAGGAACCCTGCTGCAGTAAATTATTTATTTATTTATTTACTGTACACAATGTACAATCTTAGAATAATAAAAAAAAAATATAACAGAAAATAAATACAAGGGAGGAGGAGGAACATGTGAGGAACAACCATAGCCCCAGGACCAGGAAATTAAGACAGCAGATTGCCCTGAGTATCTTGCAGGACAGCCATCCCCTAAACATGATCGTGGGCACACTGCCGCAGAGACCTTAAGTCCGTTAGTGACCTCAACTCAAACCAACCGCCAAGTGCAAGCAGACCTTTAGCAACTGTGCCTCCAAGTCCGCCGCCCCAACCTTTTAGTAGCCTAATTTACAAAATTTTTGTTTTGAGTAAACTGCTTCTGAAGTTGGAATTTAAGATTGTGACTTAAGATTGGTCGTAAGGAGCCAACAGTCATTGTAACAGTCATCAATATGAAGGTTAATCATTCAGTAGTCGGACTTATTATTTATGCAGTCTTTCAAAATTGTAAAGTCACTTCACTTATACTACTTTTGCGTAATAAGCTATAGAAACTGGGAGTGTTCTGCTGTATCTACTGCATAATAAAATCTAAAATCTTAATGTATGTACATAGCAGTAGCCTATTTTGTGACAAGTTTTTCATTTTCTAATTTCCTTTCTGTTCTTTCTTCACATAGTCCCCATCCTTGATGTGCTGAAATGCAGTCATTATGCACTCATTTTCCTCCAGAATAATTCAGCTGCCGTTTGCACTGAATTGTATGTAATCACATTTTGATTTGTTTAACTGAATAAATGCTCAGTGCTTCAGTTTATTGAGATGGTCTTTGGGCCAGTGGCAAGATCCCATCGAGACGATAAAAACAGTGCACTGAATCGTAAAAATCTGTCAAAAATTTAAGAAATTGGCAGAATCTGTGCAAAGTTTGTCAGGTATCCGAAAACAAGATTAATGCGGCGATTTTAAGTAATGTGGCGATGCCCGAGAAACATCTTTTCAACTTTGTTAGGCCTTGATGACAATTTAATATTTTTTAATATAGTCCTTAATGTGCGTTCTAATCATGGCGTTTTCTGTAAGGCTAACCGAGATGAAAACCCGACCGTAGATCACAGCAGAGCAGCTGCTGATGCCCAGGTAAGAAAAAATCAAAACAATTTTTGCAATTGTTTATAGTTTGGACGCTGTGGCGTTAGTCATTGACTCTTATTGGTATAATTTTAGGCTTTGTTCCAAGCGGGAGCAGCTCATTGGGGAACAGACGAGTCGGTATTTAACTCGGTGCTTGTATCTCGGAGCTTCCCTCATCTACGCCAAGTGTTCGAAGAGTACCAACGGCAAACTGGACGCAGCATCGATCAAAGTGTTAAGAATGAGTTCTCTGGTGATGTAGAAGATGGTTTACTTGCAATAGGTATGTTATGGGACCACCAGGTCGAAACAGTTGCTAGGTCCCAAACTTGATTATTTTTCTAACTGGTGGTGAGTTTTGTGTAGCCTTAATAATGTATCTCGCTGGTTTAAATTCATGGTATAAATGAAGAATAGATTGCATACGAGACTCACAAAAATGCAGACTTTCACAACGAAGATAGTCCACTAACTGCAAATTTTCAACTACTAACTGTAGTCGTCATCAGGCACCTTAAATGTAAATGTAAACAGAGTTCAAACTTACCTTTAAGATGCCTGATGACGACTACAGTTAGTAGTTGAAAATTTGCAGTTAGTGGACTATCTTCGTTGTGAAAGTGTGCGTTTTTGTGAGTCTCGTGTGACATTTTTCAATCGTTGTAGTGTTTCTC
>JAHWFP010198682.1:0-34004 GCA_023313725.1 Lithobius niger | reverse complement strand
CTGCAAATTTTCAACTACTAACTGTAATCGTCATCAGGCACCTTAAATGTAAATGTAAACAGAGTTCAAACTTACCTTTAAGGTGCCTGATGACGACTACAGTTAGTAGTTGAAAATTTGCAGTTAGTGGACTATCTTCGTTGTGAAAGTGTGCGTTTTTGTGAGTCTCGTGTGACATTTTTAAATCGTTGTAGTGTTTCACAGTAAGATGAATAACGGTGTTTTTACTAATAGATTGCATACACTTGGATCCTCCTAGACATTTTTTCATCTTGTTGTTTTATCATCCTGATTGATGCGACTTGGGAAAATTAATAAATATTAAAGACATCTTAACCTTGCAACAAGTTAAATTACCATTTTATTTTCATTTATACCATTCTTGTGTATCTTGTTGGTTCTTTTAGACACAATTTAGCAATCTAGGTTTTGTTTCATCACGGTTTTAGCAAATTGTGATAATCCAGAAAGTTTTTACATTTGATAACAAACGCAGTAAATCGCGTAGTAAACCCTATGGGTTTGTGGAGTTGGCAACCAGCCGGAGAGACCAATTTTTACTCCCTTTTAATGTCCACTTAACAGATGTGAAGAGTGGAGTGAGAGACAGTCATTTCTCCCAAGGAACAAGTAGAGGAAGAGTCCTGTATTAACCCTGAGGGAGGGAAATACAGGGCTGCAGTGAGCATAGCTTGCAGTGCAGTACTCTTTTTCTTTTTTCCCCAACCATCTTTCATTTACAACTGGGCGTCAACTCTACTATTTCGTTCACAGCTGGGTTGGGCATCAGATCTACTATTTCATTCACAGCTGGCGTGGGTGTAAATTCTATTTCATTCACAGCTGCGGTGGGCATCAACTCAATACGTCACAATTTAACCTTAAGGCAGTTTAGCAGAGTTGGCGTTTGCTTTGCCTAAGCGTTTATACGGAAAGTGTTTGTCAGGCCCATTCTTCAGTATGTGTTACACAAGCCCTTGCAGGTCCCCATTAGGATATCGACTCCTAGTATCGACTCCTAGTATCGACTCCTAGTATCGACTCCTAGTCGTATCGACTCCTAGTCGTCTGTATTGACACATGAGACTCCGTGCAGTTACATTTCACTAAGTATTTTAATGGCTTCTGGAACACACCTATTCATAATTGGCTTGGCACGTCACCTCTCGACTCACTGTAGTTTTGTCAACTTTGTGCAGCCCTGCGCGTAACATTCTCACTACTGTGTTACGAGGACTATACTCTTGTTCAAGAAAGAATGTGTTCCTTATATGGGCATTCACTATTCTAATAGAAATAAATATATTATTGGTTATTCGAGTCTGTACTGTCCATCGTTATTTACAAGTTAAATATGATTCACCTTGTATTGTACGTTGGTTCGAGCAGAAGCGAGCAATCCGTAATACATTTATTTTTATTAGAACAGTGAAATGCCCATATAAGGAAAACATTCTTACTTGAACAAGAGTATATTGTATTGCTCAAGTTTCTTGATCTTGAGAAATATTATTTCACCAGCAACAATCATTGAGCGCAAGCACTCATTTAATACTCGATTTACGGTATGTACAATTGTAATGTTACTGCATTTGCAAGTTTATTTCGGAAAGTTGTGGTTTGATGTCAGTTATTCTGACTGGCATAGCTGTCTATGTAGGCATGCTTGAATGCTGATAAATTTGCAAATTCAACTTTTTGCTAAAGTGTTTTCGTTTTGTTTTGTGAAACTTGTTTGTCTTCAGTCATTCTGACTTAGCATACACTTCTGATATTTTTTATTAAATGTTCTGGTAAATTATGTCCCAGTGCTGTGAAATAAGACTAGTGATTACAGATACAGAATCGGCAAATCTGCAGATATTCAATGTATTGGATCGTAATTGATGTTTCTTAGATTTCTTTAGATACCATACTTTAACGTTCTGATGGAGAACTTTGTGTTCCCTGCCTGCTGTCTGCCACGATTCTAGAAAAGGACGTCCAAACGAAATCAGTATTGGCATCGATAACTTTGTATTCCCTGCCTTCAAACAGTCATGATTCTAGCAAATCAGCGTAAGAATCACAGATATCAGATCGGTGTCTGTTTCGGATTGTTACAAATGGTATCGATACAGCCTTACTGTGAAGCCATCGGTGTCCTATGGGTTACAAAACCTACGAGGCGAGGCAGTCTTACCTCATTGTCTTCTTCCATCTATCTTTAACCTTGCAGTTTAAATGGGTTTTATTTATTGGTGTTTGGGACATCTTTGTTTGCCACACACACCCTTCCAAATTCAGTTGTAATCGCAACAAATGATAAAACAAATGAAACCCAAGTGTAATTTATCCATCAAACTGCAAATCTATTTTTGGTCACAGTGTCCATAAGCATACAATTTTTCTGGTAAAGCTAACTCCAAAAGTGAGATTGCAGCTTTTATTCCACTCACATCTCTTAATATCAATTATTCGTTTCGTCATTGTCACTCACATCTCTGAAAATGTTTCTGCATTTCTGCAGAAGTCTTTTACTGCAGCATAAAGCAGAAGTTATACAAACACTATCCATTCAGGTGCAAGTGACAAGCATGCTGGTTTCATTGTTGAAGCCTTGAAGGTAAGGCTCGGCCAGTATCTGCACCGATACTATCGGTATTAGCTAACTATTTTGGTTAAATATAGATATTTGCGATATTTTGGTGTTCCAATATGCCATACGAACCGTTTTTAAGAGAACATTCCAATGGTGCTAATTTCAGAGCGATACTATCATTCTTTCTCAAGTTATTTAATAAAAATTAAAAACAAGTTCCAAAAAACGCTGCAAGAAGCTTGCTCTGCTCATAGAGCTTTGAGATTGGGAATTTGTCATCAAATTTTATTTTCAATATTGGCAAACATAAAGGGATTTACGCAATAATTTCTGAATATGGAAGAAAAATTAACTTTCATTGGGAGCAACTGCATTGAAGTATTCTGTCGTCCATATTAAAAGAGCAGTAACTGCAAAATCATCATTTTGAGAAAAACGAAGAAACGTGAATTTTTTTTCCCAAGCAGTTGTATTTTTTGTACAGTCTTCTAACTTGGCACAAGTACTACCAAAACTTATTAATTTTTTAGCATGTTGTTAAAAATTCAAAAATCATATATTTAACCCCAATTACTGCGCTTACTACTTTTACCAGCATGGTAACATAACTAAACAAGGCAGTAACTGAGTAGATACTGCCTTTTCACGTTGTATGACTATATGTTTTAGCAGATACACGTTTTGTGTGGGCGGTAATTTCTTAAAATTGTGATCCGTTATGGCTCTGCGAGGGGTCCCTTTCCTGTAACAAAAGAACTAATCACTAACGGTCAGTAACTAGGCTAATGCTCTCATTACTCATCCGCCATGGCCACAAAAAATCGGCGTAGAAAGCTGTGGAAAAGTGGGCATGTCGATTGAAGAGACAGACTGTGTAGATGGCTCGAGTCCTAGTCCACACCAACGAAATGTATGGCCAAAGGTGGCCTTCTGAACTACATTATCGCTAATGTAAGACTTCCGTTATTAGGTTATACTTCAATTGTGTCTAAATTGATTATGCTTCATAATGGTCAGTATACTTAAAACGTTAGTGTAATTAAGATCTGTGGTCTCTGTATCACCCCAGTTAGCAGGTGACCTTCACCCGTAAAAGTAAGGTGATTGCCAAACAAAGCTTTGCCCAAAAAAAGCACAACTCTTGACCTCATTGCAGCTCCACCGAGGTAGCTTGCTCATGACCATAAACCGCAAATTTAAAGACATCAGACAATTTTTATGTCAAATTCTTACACCTAATACAAGGTAAAGGTGTAAACTCTCTGTAAATTTCAATAAAAATCCTGTAATGATAAGAACAGTTTTGACGAACCTTTATTCAAACATGAGTAGACGTTAATATAAATATTGAAGTAATTTTTGAACCAAGTAGCGAGTCTTCAGTAGCGTCTAAAATGTGCTTATTTGTTGTTTTATGAATAGTAAACTATAAGTTGCCTTTATCTAATTCTACCGCGTGTGGTGTAACTTCATCACCTCCATGATTTTATATTCAAGGAAAGGTAACACATAAAATGTTGCTGATTCATTTTATTAAGTTGTTGCAACACGTCTTTTAATTATCGTAACCAGTCGTTTGTTAGTCCAATTTTTTGAAGTATACATCTTAATTAATGCGGGAACTAAGTTTGTCTTCCCTCTTTCCCATCTCTACAGCGCTAATATGCGTGCTAATTCCCACGAAATTAGAAAGAACGTCATGCAACTTGTTACTTAACAACAGCAGCAACTGAAGTGCAATCAACAATGCACGGATGACAGGCAAACCATAAAGGCAGTAACTGAGTAGATACTGCTTTCTTTGATGGTACCATACTGGCCTTTTGCAGATACTGCTGGCGTTACAACTAGAAAAGGCAGTAACTACGCAGTTACTGCTGTTATACCTGGACCCGCCCACACTTTCTACAGATAGGTAAAATTTCAAGTTCGTTTTTCGGGCCCTAGATCGCGCTGCATGGTTTATTAGGCTACCCTGAAAGATGAGGAGTGCCTTGGCATTATTCTGGCATGGTTAATGCAGTTACTGCTGTTTTGTTTTGGAGGGCAGAATTGGCATCAGTATTGGTGATTTAAGCATCAGATCGTAACTGTACAAGTAGGATCAGTGAAAGTTGGTATCGGCGTTAGTTGAAAGTGAAGCAAGATTGAGCTGCCAGTTAGACTGAGAGGGGGCAAATCTTTTGTTTTGAGCGGATCTTCTGGAGGTCTAAAGGTACCTTTAACCAGGTTTCCATTAAGAATATTTTCCTTACTGCAAAATTGTGTTCTCCTTAGTGGCATCCTGGGTGTAAGTTGCTTACTAGGTGTGCAAAATGAAAATATCGCGACTAAATTAGGCATAGATTTTGCATAAGATTTCTAAATTTTCTTAGCTCCTTCAGTTCCATTATTTGGGAATTTCTGAATTTTTTAAAACTGGAAAAGAGTGAACAGCATTCCTCTAATCTGGCTCTTGATTAATGCAGTAATAACATTTTCAAGCAGGTCACAGATATTTCAGAGTTAAAGGACATTTACAGCTCGGGAAGGCAAATTGCGTTCCATTATTTCAAGTGATGCCTCTAATATCTCAAATCCAAATGTTTGCTTTTGTTTTCAGTAAAATGTGCGAAGAACATACCAGGCTACTTAGCAGAGCGCCTGTACAAATCCATGGTGGTAAGATGACTTTTTTCCCCGTAATTTGTCAGCAATTGTATTTGCAAATAAGAATTGAAACAGTTCAACATATTGTTTTGTTTGCACAGGGAGCTGGCACTAACGACCGCACGCTCATTCGCATCGTTGTAACAAGATGTGAAGTTGATATGATATATATTAAACAAGAATTCCAGCACATGTATGGGAAAACGCTGGAAAGTTTCATAGCGGTAAGTTTCATCATTTAGTCTTGATTTTGTGCATCTTAACCTGTTATCAGCCGAAGCAGGCATGTTACCAGTGTGAAAATTTGTGAAAAATGTGAAAAATTAAAAGTTGTGTGAAAAATAGTGAAAAATGTGAAAAAAGTAGTGAGCTGTGTGAAAAATTTGGATTTAATGCCAGGCAGCAACAACAAACTTAATTTGTTTTTAAATTTGCCAGACAGCAAACAAAATTTCTATTTTGTATTCAAAATTAAATTATTATTTAATCATGATCCTTTTATTGATGCTTGATCGTGGGTGATACGATGGCTAATTTCGCGAAAGCAATCCAGCGGCGGCTCACACGTCTGCATTCATCACGTTGAGGCCTTCCCCTCCTGCTGGCTGCGTTCGCTACTGTTAATAGAGGTGTGCTCCGCCCCGCTAATCCATCATTGCCATCACCACTTGCCAGCGAAAATAGCTTCTGTAAAAATTAAAATAAACTGAATCCGCTTACATATTATTTTTATTATGGAGTTAAATTATTTTATAAATTTAATTATTATTGCTAGTATTACAACTATGAAATCAGTGCACTTAGAATATGAAACGAAATAAGAGTAGGACTGCAGAAACGTGGTTTCAATTAAACTCAACGGTTACGCCTATTTTCGGCTATGGCGAAATCTACTGCGAAATCAGCTTCTAGTGGTAGACCACAACAAGCATTTAAACAGTCTATGTTGGATGGATTAGATTGTCTTCAAGATCCTATATCTCGTTGGTGTTCTGCGTCGCCACAGGATGAATATCATGCATTTTGTAATATTTGCCTGTCAAGTTTCAAAATCGCCGATCGTGGAAAAGACGCTGTGATTAAGCATGCCAACAACAAAGGGCACAAAAAAGCAGCACTTGCATTTAGAAACGAGGATGGAAGTCTAAAAATTATTCCATGTCAGAGAACGGTGGGACAACACTTTTTACAATCTAGGAATAATACAGGTGAATATGAACTTTCCCACTCTGACAAAGTAACTAAAGCTGAAGCAATGTGGTGTGCAACCATTTCGTGCTGTCATCTTCCATTTCGTTTATCGGACACTATGAATGATACATTTTCTGCCATGTTTCCTGATTCAAAGATTGCCTCCGACTTCAAGTGTAAGAGGGCTAAGACTTCACAGGTACTGTCAGATGGACTGGGACCTCATTTCCGTAGCTTGGTGGAAAACGAAATTCGTAATTGTGCTGTGGCATACAGTGTGGAAATAGACGAGGCAACAACAGCTTCACATTGGAGACAATTTGATGTGCTTGTTAGATATTTTTCGGATGCTGTTGGTGAGGTAGTGGTGTCTTACTTACAATCATTCACATTGGGTGCTGCTAATGCGGATCGTTTAAAGGACTGTTTAGTTGAAGCAATTGCTCCATTGTACTTGCGAAAGCTCTTGCAAATTTCAAGTGACGGGCCTAATGTAATGAAGTCTCTGAACAAAAAGGTTAGAAAAGAACTTAATGAAAAGTTGATTGATATTGGGACTTGTAATATTCACAAAGTACATAATGCATTCTCAGCCGCATTTGAAGCATTTGGGTCAAATATTGAGGCTTTAGGCATAGACCTATTTTATCTCTTCAAGTATTCACCTGTCCGAAGAGAACAATATGAAAGCATCCAAAACAAATTGGGTATCAAAGGGCATGTATTCATAAGACATGTATCATCACGTTGGTTAACGCTTGAAGATGTAAACAATCGGTTAATGGAGCAACTTCCAGCATTATGTAAATATTTTCTGACAACATTAACAGATAAGGAAAAGGAAACTGATCGGATTCAGCGTATCTGCTTGATTCTTAACAACAAATTACTTGAAGTGGAAATGTTGTTCATTAAGGCAGTTATGGAGACATTTACTCGCTTCACGCGTATGTTTCAAACACCAGAACCTCTCATTCATATTTTGTTCGATGAAATGTCAACCTTGGTTAAAACTCTTATGCAGCGATTTATAAAGGAAGAAGCCCTAGCAAACTTGAGTGGAAGCAAACTGTATGAAGTTGACATGAGTAAGAATGAGAACCTGCTTAAAAAAACCAACATAGGCCATGATGCTTCTGAGAAGTTGAAAGAACTACTTGCCCATGGAGCGATTACTACCTTACAATCACGTCAGTTCTGCAATGCGGCAAGTAATTTCTACAAAACAGCAGTGAAAGAACTTCTGCGAACACTTCCACTAAAGAACAGTCTCCTCCGTGATTTGCAAGCTCTACATCCAATTGCACGAAATGAAAGCTGGGCAACAGGTGCTGTTGAACGCATTGCTGTCTCGATTGAACATTTTCCTCGAGGGGAGATAGACAAAGTTACTGATGAATGGAAGATGTATCAAGCTGAGATCATTCCTAATGACTGGCACACACTGCCGAAGAACACAAAGACGAATGAAAAAGGAACAGTTCACCAGGAAGAATCTGATTCGGAGCTGGATGTGGCGGAGAATGAAGATGAAACTGTACAGGATGAGATCGCAACTGTTTTCTACAGAAGACTTGACCATTATTGGGCACAGGTATTTGACATAAAAACTAATACTGGTTCAATGAAATACCCAAGCTTGACCAAGCTAGTGAAGTTGTGCTTAACTCTGTCACATGGAAATGCTGACGTGGAGCGAGGTTTTAGTGAAAATAAACTAATAATTACGGATCATCGTACAAGACTTTAAACTGAATCCATCAGTGGCTTGCGAATGACTTCTTCATTCATGACTCGCCATGGTCGTCACCCCAAAAACATTCCAGTTACCCCAGAACTGTTAGCTAGTGTAAGAAAAGCAACCAAAACTTACAAAGAAAGACTAAGAAAGCAAGAAAGCAGGAGGCTACAGCATTGGCTGAGGAAAGTACCAGTAGCAAGGATGTCGAGAAAGAAGCTCTATTAAAGCCAAAAAAAAGACCAGAAGCAATGATGAACACAGGAACAGAACTGTTAGCGACAGCATGCAAGAAATTGGACATTGTTCAAATTAAGTCGGCAAACGCCATCATCCAAAGCGCAAAAGAATCTGCAGCAAATGCTAATGAGCAGTTAACTCGTCTCGAAGCCCGCAGCGCTACAAAGCGAAAGAAAAACTAAATACTGTTTTAAGCTCCTGGGAAAACTCAACTGTAGGCTACCTGTTAAATTTGGCAAATGTAATTCGACATTTATAGGCTACCATTAAAAAAAAAGTGTGGTAATTTGTTAATTTGGCTGTGTGAAAAATGTGAAAAAACACGATTTTAGAATGTGAAAAAAATGTGAAAAATTTTGAAAAGCTGGTAACATGCCTGCGAAGGGAATTTGCTTGTACAGTTGCTTCGGAGCTGTTGTAACTCCTGTTCCATTGGCTGCATTTGTAATGGCTGCGCAGCTAGGACATACCGAATCTTGATGGTATAAGTTAGATACAGTACTATCACTTTTAAATCAAAAACGAAGTGTTTGTCTACATTGTGAAAGTGTGCGGACGTTTTTTATTTCGATAATTCATCACATTTTGTGTAAATTTGACCTATTTTGATGTTTCCATAAACCATTCTATCCTTGGTCAGTGCTAATTCAATTTTAGTAGCTTCCCAAAAGTATTTAAACATAGATATGGCTAGACAGTTAAATTTTGTGGTGGGTTGCAGGGCTCGAAATGAGCGGTATCGCATCGCAATTTGCACCACAAATTTAAACTTTAGCGATGCAAAATTAAATAATGTATCGCAGTTTAGCGACGCAACTGTATTACACGATAGAACATAGCAGCATGGTCATGATCGTGTTGGCTGACATGGAGATGCTAATCCCTCCTACTTTATAGGCAGGCTAAGCGTCGCACATGCATTTTGGGAAATCATTGGTCCTACCACACCTTCGGTATTTAATTGGTGGTGCTTTCATTTCAGACACGGATCAGAATATTCTGAACGTGCATTGGATGCCATATTCTTGACTAAGCATCCGTGCGTATAGCAAAGTAAAAGTGAAACAAAAATGGCTCTTGTTTCAAATAAAGTAAACTTTTTGTATTGTTTTTTTTTTCAAATAAATGATTCTTTAAAAGTTGCTAATCATTTTTTCGTGACTGCTACGCAAATTTGTATTTTGTATCGCATTTCTGCTATGCAATTTTTCTAAGACAATTCGAGCCCTGGGTTGGGTTCATCTTGAATGTTTCAGTATGGAATAGTTAAAAGAAAGGAAGTTAGCTGAGTAAGTATAAGAGTACACTTCAGTGTTATGCAGACTGCACTAATTGGCAATTATCCAGCCAAACCTTTACAATGATAATTGTAGACCGTTCATTGCCAGATGGTTAAAGTAAAATAACCCTGTGACAATGAAGTTGCTGTTCTTACAAACAACAATCTTAAGAAGTTGGTTGGGTCCAAGTACTGCAATGATGATTCATCTGGCTGCCTCCCTTTTTTGTTTGGGAATGCTGAAGTTGATAGGCTTTTACATTGCAAAATGGTATGTCATTTTTAATAGAAACAATAACTTCGGGAAAACACACAACCACCAGGCAGAAACACCACAAAGTTCTGCCTGGTGGTTGTGTGTTTTCCCGAAGTTATGTCAATTTCAAACCACTGTAAACGCCGGTTGCCGGTATTTTGTAGAAACAATGCTTTACGTAATTGGCTTTATGTATTGACTGCAATAATATTGGGTTGAATCACACAAGTTATAAATTCACAAGAAGCTACGCAAACGAAAGACTTATATTTTTAGGTCTTCAGTACGTCTTTAAGTAAACGATACGTATAAATAATGAACTACTCTACTCATTTGCTTTAAAGTATTCTGGCGATGCATAACCTTATTGAAACCTGAATGAATTTAGTCTTACAGATTAAGTTGCTGCCTCATCAATCAGTGGTTCCAGCAGATTGTACAATGACTAATACATTACCAAACTCACTGTGACTCCCATAGATAAAATGTGAAGAAAGGATAAGTTTTCAAAGTATAAAATTCTACAGTGAAAAGGCTGTGTTGTGGAAATAACTATTTAATAACATTAATAATATTTTCCAAAAACGAGATGACCACTTTGCTAAAAAAAAAAAAAAAAAAAAAAATTACTGGCAATACTATGAAATTCACTCGTCGTAAAATAGATTTAAACCTTTTTAAAACGCACACTTTCAAAACTGGAGACACTCGCATGTCTGCAAATTTTCGAGGCTGGGCCGAGACCGATATTTGCAGTATCGGCGATAAAACCCACATAAATCGGTAATAAACCAAATCGAAGATATTTTCACTTCTCGTCGACCGAATTTGACGTTTGAATACACCATTTTGAAGGTTTTTTCGCCAACTTTCCAATGGTCCAAACTGCAAGCAGCATTCACTTACTGTTAAGACGTTACAAGACAAAATGTTAAAATTTTAATGGGGTTTTGTCTTTTTAGATGATATTTGCTATGCAATATTATTTTAAACCAATATTTAAAAAAAATAATTATATTTATTTAGGCCAATGCTTTGTTTATGCAATGATTTCAAAAGTAATTTTTTTTTATAAAGACATACTTCAGTATTACATTTTTCGGTCAGTTGGGAACTTGGATCAGTTATTGGGGATTTGGTATCCGTAACAAAGTCGATCGTCCTAGCTTTACTAATAAGTTTAATGTGGTAACAAGGCAAGAAACGTGAATTCAGTAGAACTACAGTACTAGATGTAAAAACTCAAAACGTTAATTTATGTAGAAACACACACTTACGTCTGGTTAAATATAAATCTGCACAAATTTTTTTCTTTATTAGGGACTCTTTATGAATTTATTTTATTTATTTGAAATAATTGCAACGCCCCAAGGAGCTATTAAGCCGTTAAAAAGACAAAGAAAAAGATCGGTATCGGGACTCGGTATCGACAGATTTTTTTCTTCGGTATCGGATCGGATCGGATCAGTAAAAAGTGGTATCGGGCCAGCCTTACTGAGCAGTTATCTTCATCAGTCACAGTAAGGGTGGTTTTTGTGAACTCTGGCTACTTCTTATTTGTTTACATCGTCTGCTTTTAAGTTCAAAGGCGCACGCGAGCGTGACCTCCGGTATTTACTTGGCTGATCTCACTCATTGTCGTCGAGCTTCCACTCCTTCAGCAAGAAAGCGTTGAGTTCACGGTTCACTAGGTGCAACACATTAGGATTGGCTGGACCTTGACGTTTCGTAACGGGACCTTGTGTGCTGAATAATGTTACTAGTTACTGCAATCGATTCCAGACACCAAAGGTGATGGTCTCTAGCCTAATTCGAGCACACCAGTGTCTTCGTGTTTTGCCAGTCAATCTTGTGCTTTGTGCTGATGCACGAGTAATGCTAGAGACAATCACCTTCGGTGCCAGGAATCGATTGCAATATAACATTATTCAGCACACAAGGTCCCCCTGATGAATCTTCAAGGCCCAGCAAATCCTAATGTGTTGCACCTACAGAACCGTGAACTCAACGCTTTGTTGCTGAAGGAGTGGAAGATCGACGACAATGTGGGAGATCGGCCCAGTAAATACCGGAGGCCACGCCTGCGTGCGTCTTCAAACTTGAAAGCAGATGATGTATGTAAACAAATAAGATGTAGCCAGAGTTCACAAAAACCACCCTTGTTGTGCCTGAAGAATATAACTGCTCAGTTATGGAAAATTTGAAGATACGTGAGTGTCTCCAGTTTGAAAGTGTGCTTTTTAAAAAGTTTTAAATCTATCCACTTCGCTGGTCTCGTATTCTGCCAACGACCGTCATTTGAGGGCCCTGGAGTCGCTAGTGATTAAATATTTCAAAGAATTGGAAGCAAATCTTATGAGCCTACAACCACCATCGACCCCTACAGTCCAGTACTAGTGCAGAGAGAGCTTATAGAACAGCTTGAACGCAAATGGAAAATGATGCCGGTGCCTGACGGATAAGGTAATTTAACCGAATTCTAATTTCATGCAACTTGATGAGTGAATTCGAACATTCTAAAACCAAGTGTGAACTGTCTGGCCAAGTGTGAACAATATAATATCAGAGTATATGGTTTGTCGAAAATTAGCGGATACTGTTAGAAGTGTTCCATTTTTTTTTTAAATTTGCGTTACTCGATCAAATGTGTATTCAAACTTTCAAAGTAAAACTCCACATGCATTCTTCAGAATTGACTATACCTCTAGCTAGTTCAAAATAGTATGTCTTTGTGTCGTAAACTGGGATAAGAAGGCAGACCCTTGTTGTGAAGTAAAAATCTACGCATATCCATTATTGGGCTAAATTCGGTAGTAAGTTTAGTAGGGGTGTGCGAGTAGAATAATTTTAATTCGATTTGAGCCGAGTTTGCAACACGAGAATAGAGTATTGAGCCGAGCTCAAGTATTTGGTGGAGACTCTTGGTTAGTGTAATAACTAAAACGTTGCTTAACGTACTGTGTGAGTCAACATCTGGAACTGGTTAGGATCTAACCTTAAAAAGGTTGAACTAGCGGCTTTTAATTTACACCGTTGGAAACGATAAATTTGGTATATTTGAATGTCAAAATCGGTCAAAAATTGGCGAAGTTGTCGCATTTTCACTGGATTCGAGTTTTCCGAATGTGGATGCTGCCAACGAGCCGAGTTCAAGTACACATTGCTTACTTTGTTCGGCTCAAATTTTTCGAGTATCGCACATCCCTACAGTTTAGGCTTTGGTAATGAAAGAATTACCATTCCAATATGCATATTGGTTCGAATGTCAAAATTATTCCCACAACAAACAACGTAGCTGAAAATAATTTCTAAATACCTGTACGAAAATGCACAAACTATGTGTTTGGTTATACTTATGCATGTGTAAAGCTACTACACTTGAGCTTGTTGCCTAACCTAGTAGTGGTAATATCTTTACAGGGTGACACTTCTGGAGACTACAAGAAGGTTCTTCTCGCTCTCGTCCAGTGAAGTCGTCAGATTTGCTGGTAGTAGAGCCTTGGTTTAATTAGGTTGATTGGTCATCGAGTGCAATTATATGTCATAATTCACTAATTACGAGTGGAATAACAGTATTGCTAGCATATAGGTTTAGCATAATTACGGTATACGTCTATATTTTAAACTTGTATCTACTAATTTCATCTTGTCTGTTGAGTGCTAGTCGAGACTCCACTCTTTTAGAAAAATGTCAAATTTTTCTTTCTTCGTATTTTATATTGCATTAAATTTTCATTACCACGGAATGGTGCTTATTTAATGTACTCGCCTCACAAGTAGTCTCACAATTTTATCTCTTCCTCTACAATAAGGATTATTGCATGTAAGTGTCTTCCGTCTGCAGTAATAGGTTGCTGCTCTAACGGCAGACAATAAAATTGAATTATTCTTTGTCGGTCACTGGGCAAACCAGTAGTATGTATAGTGAAGTTCAAATTTATTATAGATCAAAAAGGTTGCCTAAGTATGTGTGTATAAAACCGATGAATATTGTGTTAAATTTGGTACATAGCCACAGTGAGCCTTCATATAAGATATTCCGAGGTTTAGTGCTTACATTAGGCCTAAACTCTCCTATACCTTTACCTTGAAGTAACAAAGATCCCCTATTTTGAAAATGGGAAGTTGTTCATGTAATATTCATGATCACTTTTCTAAGTACAATTGAGCTTGGTTTATAGAATCCACTGTGAAAAGGAATACTGCCAGGTTTGTATTAAGAATTAGAAATATTTCTATATAAAAAACACATTCTTTATATTAAGCATTGCCATGCATTACCATCCTAATACCTTTGCCATGATGACAATTTCATAGTTACCTGTGTTGTATAACATTATAATGCATTATTAACAAGCTTTAACGCTTTAGGGACGGATGCTCCTGAAGGTGCCCGCTCTTTCAACTATACGTGCGTCCGAATACGCACATTGTAACGTTATAGTTTTAAATACAGTTTGTCTATTGGTCTGATCAAAAATTTCCAGTAAAACTTTAAAAAGGGTATGGAGGCCAAAATGCCAGGTTTCATTCCCCTAACTTAAAGTGTAAGAGAAGTTTGGATTTTTTTTTTCAACAATAAAGTTAAAAGCTTACTTTTTGCTTGGTTTGGCCAGTCCTAGGTAAACAAAATTAAGCCCAAATGCAGTACTTTATGGGTTAAAAAGATTTTTGAATACCGTCCGTTCTATATTTGTATGTAGTGGTATTTCTGTGCCAATTTCTTTTCCTAGAAGAGTTCTGATATCTCGCGTATTTTACTGCTTAATCTTGTTGCTAGAAGTAGATTATTTATTCTATCCCCATGTTTAAAAATGTCACATCGCTTACTTTGAAAATTCGAGTCCATGTTTACTTTTTTTTACACTTCGATTTCAAAGTAAATGATATTTACCGTTTCCAATATCCCTGCAAATTTTCGACAGTCAGGTTTATCTGGAGTTGGAGGGGCTCAGAACCTGACTATCCCCATGTCTGTGCGCACCCTGTGAGCCGAGCTATTCGAAAAAGACCCTGCGACCACCTCAAAGCCACGGGGACCCCCCCCCCCCCCCCGAATGTTGGCTTCTCCAGGATACACTCGAATCCACCGTTGAGAGTAATTCTAAAATAAATGCAGTTTATTTTTTTTAGGTTGTTTTATTCATTTAGTAAATACTGGTAACTGGTTGGTTTGCAACGAAGGTTTCATTTGTGGCTAATTTTGAATAACTGTATTAATGCATTTTGGTAAAGTTGTTGACACGAGAGTACTGATGACTAGTACTAAGGCTGGACCCATACCAACTTGACCGGTCCGATAGCGCTCAGGTTAAAAATATGTACCATTACCAATACGAGTATCCAGAATTTAATCCCATATTTTTTATCAGTGGTATAGTTTTCTTCAAAAGTCCAATAATTATTACAATTAAAAAAAATTAAAATGGTAAACAACAGTTAAAAGATAGTTGGCAAGATACTGGGTGATTTCCTGAGCAAAAAGCGGCAAACTGCATTTCATGATTTCTAACGGTTTACGAGATATCATTATTTTGCCAAAAGTTGTCCTGTCCAATACGGTACTACAGATATTGGCTACAGATCCGATCCAGCATGGGTATTGGTGCAGCCTAACTAATACATAGTTTTTGATCTTCTACCCACTTTTATTAAAATTTGAAGATCCTTTTGTGTATGGATTATCACAGAAATTGCTAACAAAATTATTCTACTGTGTTAAAAGAACCTCAGTAACATTGCAATCAAGTGTCAATATCAACATTTTGGCTACAAATTTACAGAGACAATGATTTTCCGCGGCCATCAATCTCAATAATCCGCGGGAACAAATTGTCGTTTTCCGTGGCCTATTAAAAAGGAGAAAAAAGTTAAATTTTGGTGTATGATGAGTTGCTTAAAAGCTAAAAAGATGTTGTTTGTTTGTTCACAACAATTTGGGTGCAACTCAACAATATAGAATTCACATAAAAGTTAAAATTTTTACCTTCACCTGCTATTATGAATACCTAATTATTGAGAAAATCCAAAAGTAAGACAAAATCCATTAAAATCTGCGAGTATTTTGGATTCCCGCGAAAATTTAAACTTTCCGCGATTTTGAAAATGGTGCTACTCATGCTGAGGTTAGCATAACACTAAGAAATTTCAAGCTAAAACAATTATTGTTAATTCCGCGATTTTCTGAAAATTCCACGATAGTGGAAAATCATTGTCCCTGCAAATTTAACTTAATTTTGTTTAAATTATTTTATTTGCTTTTACTTTGTTTAAACTAAAAAGTATGTTCCTACGAGTCTTTGAACAGATTTTTTGCTGCTTTTCTAATGCCGTGTCTTCCATTACCTAGCATGTTTACAATTCACCAAATCCACTTTCGTTTTTTTATTTTAAAATTTCTTTGTGCATTACAGTAAACTTCAGATTGTTGTTGAATTTCTAAAAGCAGTTCTGTTTCTCATTGGTTTTACACATGCCATTAGTAAAGTATTAACTACGCTTTAACTACGCACAATGCAAAGAGAGACTGGGATTTTTTTCTCCCAAGCCTTCCTATGGACAAATCTTGCCAAAGATTGTACTTGAAGTTTTTATTTTGTTTAGTCTTTGTACGTTAATAGTGGTTTTTATGTTTATGTATTTGGGTTTGTATTGCTTTTGGAGAAAGAAATCGGGTGCAGAGTTATTTAGTCACTCTTTAGTAATTATTCCACAAGATATTTTAAAAACAAAGAAAAGAACTACGATCGTTTGTGTTGGGTTCTTTGAGCCTTTTAACTACTGCACATCTGACGGCTTTAACAAAGAGGTGTTAACAGTTGTCTGGCATGTAATTAGCCTGTTCGTACATTTTTGGCAGATACCAAATTTATGCTGCAGTCACTGTACCTCTTAGTTGACCTTTCATGCTCAGCACACAAAATACTAACCACCCCCTCATCGCTATTTTGTATGCTACCATGTAAGAAGTTAGTTCCGCGAGAAATGGTAGCGCGTGATGCTAATTGTGTTAAATAGTTAAGTTCTGACAATATTTAGATCTCTTATCTTCCCGTCTTTTTTGCATCAATAAAGTTTGTCAGATTTTTAACGCAAGCCAACTTCTGTAAATTTAACAAACTAAAGTGCTATTTCGCATAGTGCGTCGCGACAATTTGTAGCGTGGGATTATTTTGATTCTTTTTTTACTTGACGGCCCGAACAGTTTTCTGCAAGTTAAGAATTGTTATGTGATGGCCGTATTTTCTTTTTCAAACGAAAAAAAGTGTGCTGTGGAATAATTGTAATAAATCTGCCTTGATTTTCTTCTCCAACGCTTTCTTAGAAAGTCTGCATATTCAGAAAGTTAAAAATGTACCTCTTGTACAATAATTAGTTGTACTGATTTGATTAACAACTTCTATGTATTTTTGGACTGTATCTTCCACATTAACTGTTGTTACAGAATAAATACTATCTGCTGTTGCAAATCCTTTTCTGACTATTTATTGCCATGCCAATATGAGTTTTTATAGCTTACCTGTTTTAATTAGCAGATTCCCCCTGTGAGCTTATTGTCCCCAAGAGTCTTGAAAGTTGTCTTCCCTGCCGAGCTCGTACGGTACTGCGCATGTGCGAGGTTTGCTTATATAAGCTTCCGCGCAGCGGCTATTGGCTTCATTTCTCCTAGGGCGATCACCGCGAGTGGTCGTTCTTGGGCTTTCCCCTTTGGACACCTCCTCATACCTCCGCCTCTGCAGACAGACCCCTCCGTTTCCATCTTTACCACCCCAGTTGGACCACTGATATGACCTCCTCCGTCCCCGTAGGACAGGATAGCCTCCTTCAGCTTTCCATCGACCTTCCTCCTCCGGGTGTTCCATTTCCAGTTCCCACTTCGGAACCTCTTACTCAGGATGGTGAATTAAACAACCTCTCTGCTCCTGCCTCCACCTCCGCCCCGAGGGCTTCACTTCAGCATCTTGCTACCACCGCGTCAGCACAGTGTTCCATCATCTTCAGCGGCCCTACCTCCGCAAGTATCCTTTCCTCTTCCGCAGGAGGACTACTCTTCCTCTCGACATGTACACCTATGACAGGCCCCTGCGCGACGATCTGGCCATCTTCCCATGGGACAACCCTCTATCTCGCGCCAGCCGGAGGGAAAGGCAAGATGAGGAAAGGCCACGGAAGGCGGTTGGCGAGGCCGCGCCACCCGCCTTCCGTGGCCCTTTCTCATCTTGTTTCACATTTTTCTTCCGCCAATCAAAGAGGAGCTTTTCGAAAATTTGGGTCACCATTTACAGCTTCTGTCTCGGACGCGCATTCCCCTTCGACATTGTTACAACTTCCTTTCCACCGCCCATCCGACCATCACCCGTCGTTACAATTCCCCTTGGTATGGAAACACATGTGGCTCCTTCATTTTTTCCTCCGGACTGACTACACCTTCCGCTTCCCTTTCCTACCTTCCAAAGGACCATTTCTAATCAAGACTTTTATACTGGACAGCCTCTGGCCCCAGTTCATGATTCCACCTCTGCCATTAACCTGCTCTGTGAGGAGGAACATCACTATGATATTCACTATGCCATCCTTGAACCTTTATTGCCAGGCTTCCTTTCTCTTTCACCTAGGTCTCCTCCGACCTGCGACACAACCCAGTTACCGTACGAGGCATCACGCCGCTTCCAATCAGACCACCTTCCGCTACGCCTAGCCTCCGCCTGCTATCCGTCACTTTTAACAAGCCTTCCTGCACCAATAAACTTTCTCCTCCGGCTCATTAACTAAAGAACGCTATACGCTTTCATGTTCTAGGACTGGCCTATTTTTCGTTGCTAACTATAGCCCATCACCTCCGACAATTCAACCGTTCGACCTCCTCGTGCAATTACTACTTCCCTCTTCCGTGTCATGTTCACCGACCTCATTTTACGACCTCTTGCATGTCTGCTGACTTTCATCATAACCCTTCCATCCTCAAGAACTTAGTTCCGGTACAATGTTACAACCATTGCTTTCCTTCCTCCACTACCTTCCTATACAAAAAAAAAAGAAAACAATAATAAAATAAAAATAATTGATTGTTGAAAACAGATTGTTATCAACAATTTCAGAATCAAAATACTGTAGCAGTATTCTTGCAAATTTTCAACAGACCCGACGACGTCTGTTTTCATCAGGCCTAACCTACACAACTCAAACTTTTGTCAACTACATCGCCACCGTGGAATTCAGCAGAGCAATTAAAAGCCATAGCGCAGAATGAGTTTCATCGGATTGTGAGGCACTCTTCCACCAGCCAGCTTGCTCAGCCACATTAGTACAATGCTAAGGGGTGCTTTATAAAACTTGGATATCCTCCGGGACTCCTAACCAGGATGATGAAAAAAGCGCTTTTAACGAAGGGACAAAAACGACCTACTGTACAGGATGATGTGACAAAGACCAAAAAAGTCGGAATTACGTACCTAAAAGGAACGAGCGAGAGACTGAAAGGAATTTTGGAAAGAAGAGGCTTCAAAATCTTTCTCAGGAATGACAACAACCTGAAAGATGCTCTCCTTAAGAAGAGAAAGAAGGTGGAGAATGGGAGTGACCAAAATGAAGTGTTAGCTAGGGTTAAAAATACGAGAGAAGGTGTATATTGTGTACCATGTGATGGGTGCGATGCTGTTTATATAGGTGAGACTAGGAAGGGCGTCCGAACGAGGGTAGGACAGCATATGGATGACACGAGGAATGAAGTGTATAGCAACAGTATCGCTACCCATCACATGATGACAAAGCATGATATTGGCTGGGGAAGAACAACTACACTTCTAAAATCAAATGTCCCACATGATGGGCACTTCAGGGGACTGGAATCCCTGGCCGTTTTGATGAACACTCAAGGCCCATCCAATCCGGGAATTCGTTTCCTCCTTAGAGATGAGTTTTCCAGGCGACTCACGAAGCAGTGGATGAACCAGCACGATAAACATAGGAGGCCACGCCATGCACGTGTGCAGATTTCGAATGCTGAATTCCACGGTGGCGATGTAGTTGACAAAAGTTTGTTGTGTAGGTTAGGCCTGATGAAGACAGACGTCGGTCTGTTGAAAATTTGCAAGAATACTGGTACAGTATTTTGATTCTGAAATTGTGCGTTACAATCTGTTTTCAACAATCAATTATGACGAACTTTCAGAGTAGAAGCCGTTATGGAATTTTCAATAAAAATACTATATACTGGCATAACACACTGACGGCGCATGTCAAAAAAAAAAAGGGGATTTACTCGGTACATACAGCTGCATGCACGGTCAGCTTGGCCACCTAACCAACCATAGCACCCCGCGGAAGCAACCGTCAACCTCCGCCTACGCTGTAGTCCACTTTCCGCCGCCAGATGGCACCCCGTGATACAACCGTAACCGCCAAAATTCAAATGCCACCGTTTAGTCCAACTGTCACTACCGCAGCCACACCGCCTCCGCTATGGCGGACTTTTCGTTTTCCGACGTTTCTCACCATACTCCGACAAAACTTCCCGGCGCTCAACAAGAAGAACCTAATGTTTCCTCTACTCCGTGCAAGTGCCCAGGTTTTTCTAAATTATCTACGAAAGTACGGACTGATCCCCATCCCAGTTGCCATCGGCACCGTTTGTGCGATGGACTGCTCAAAAAATGTAGGATGTGTTAGTATTTCCCCTCAACGGTGGACGTTAATTCGGAAGCACCAACACCTTTCAAAAAAATGTGCTGATCGCCGCCAAAAAGCAGCAGCCTCCGCTCTTCCAACAGCCATGGATTCTTCTTTTGGGTCGACCCTTCCAACATCCACGCCACCACACGGAGCTCGACAAGTCGTCCACGGAAGCGTCTCCCTCACTCATCAAAGAAATCTCTGTGCAATGCTTTACCAAGTGCAACGGCTTGCAACAAGCACAAACACCAACGCACCTCCGCCCCGCCTGTTGCTTCAGGCCTCTTGCAGGCTGAAAATCCTCCTACTTCGACGCAACCACCCTCCCGTATTAGTAATGACCGCCAGCTCCCTACCACCAAACCAAACCAACGCGATATACTGCTTCATGTCGACCCTCCGCACTCGACAACCCGGCCGCGATTACCTTCAGCGTATACTATCCCTGCTATCGCCGGTACTTCGGGCTACCGACCTGTCAAATCGGTTTCTTTCAAATCCAGTGACCCGTCCAAACCTTCAGTACGTATCAAACAAGCACGTTACCCCTTTGCACCGCCTCAACGTCGTGCTACACCATTCGCTGCCTCAAAAGACAGCTACCCCGTTGTTACGTCCCTTCGTTAGCTACCCTCCGCTAACGCCCAGCCTCCGCTTCAAACAGACCCTCCACCAGATACTCACCTGCTCTTAGCACGGTACCTCCGCCTCCACTGGCTCCCTTTTCATCAGCTCCGGTCTTGCGAGAAGCTCTCACTAGAGGCCTTCACCTCTCGGCTCGGGAAACGGAGTACCTCACCTTCAACATTGATTTTGTCCTAAAATTCACCGAACATTTCTTCGAGGAATATACAGCCCTCTGGTCTTCTCTATCGGACCTTCCGGCCCTTCGTCAAGCAGCTACCGACACCGATGCACTTCGAGTTGACAATACCATTCTTCGGGCCGCAAACAAAGCCCTCACAGATGAAATGGCGATGGTCAACAGACGGTACTGTTCGCAACGCCTAAATTATGCCCTGCTCAAGGCACATTATAACTGTGTATCCCCGATTCCCTCGTCACCTCCGTGGCGGCCGTATTACTGTGCCCGGTCCAGGACAAGACGCCCTCACAATGCTCTCTCCGCCATCGGTGCTGCTTCACCATCCTCACGCTCTTCCATCACCACACATCCGCTATCTTCCCCGCGGTCGTTTCATCAGGCAGCCCGCCCCATCACCACTTCCTTCCTCATTCGAGGATCCTTCGGCCTCTGCTACAGGATGCTTCACACCTCCGCTGCCACAACCTATGTCACCTGTAAAGGACACTACGCTGCCTCCTGTTATACCGTCACAACAACGCCCTTCCGTTGTCCTACCACAAGAAGTGTCCTTCTCTTTTCAACCAGACAATATTCCTTCCATATCAGTCATCACTACACCCTGTACACCACCCTCCGCTTCCACTCAACACACCAGCATTGAGACTACGTGCTGCACTTCCGAGACTCCTCCTATCGTCCTTTGGCAACAAACACTGCAAAATTCTTTGCTATCTCTCTTATCCAACTCCTCTGTCTGGCAATACGACAACGCTGCATCATTCATCCCTGTTTTTCTTGGTATACAGCCGAATACTAAGCATGTGGAAGGGGATTTCCCTTGCTCCCCTTGCCATGCCAAGGCCACGGGGGTAGCTTTCGGCTTCGCATGATGCCGTAATTAATTTTGGCCCGTCTGTGTCCCTCCGGCCCGGTGAGGCGTCCGATTATACTAGTCCTCCCTGATTGGACATTATAAACATTCTTCTCACCGCAGCTATGATCAAACTATTATTTACTTATCATAACGAAATTGCAACATCGTCCTCTCTGCCATGTCTTACCTTCCAAGAGTTTACCTTCTACCAGTCGGTGCAACGTTGTCCTTTCGGGTCTCCTCTTACCTACCATCCGCTCGAACAACACATTGCCTCCGCATCTTCATCCTCCGGCCACATTTTCAAGTTCTTCTGTGTCTAGCCACCTTCCCACAAGGTAAGATGTTTTCAACATTTTCAGTTGATCTCTCTTATCCTTGTACCCCGTATGTAAAGACCTCTGCATGCAAGATGATAATAATATTAATCAAATTGAAATTGTATAATGAGCTTACCGCACTCCCCAATTTCACTCTTACCAAACTTCCCATTGCTTAGCATGGGTTCCGACATGCTACGGTTTACTTCAAGTGAGTGAAAGTGGTTGGGGTAGCAGAATGGTCTTCAAGAAAAATTTTTTCCTGGGGGTGCTGACTCGTACTGCGGGAGAACTCCGAACCTAGTCCTCCTCTGGGTGACGAAGTCTGCTAATTAAAACAGGTAATGTATATTTTCGTCAGCTATAATAAGACTAAAATTGCAGGGCCCTAACCTGCTTAATTTTAGTTTTTATTGCCTAACCGAAAATATCATTACCTTAACTCCCGCCCAAGCCTCCTCTCCATGAGCTAGGATCTGGAAGGAGGAGAAATGATGCCTATAGCCGCTGCGCGGAAGCTTATGTAAGCAAGCCTCGCACATGCGCAGTACCGTTCGAGCTCGGCAGGGAAGACAACTTTCAAGACTAGGGGAAAATAAGCTCACAGGGGGAAATCTGCTAATTAAAACAGGTAATGGATATTTTCGGTTAGGTAATAAAAACTAAAATTAAGCAGGTTCGGGTCCTGCAATTTTAGTCTTTTTACTTCTATCCAAAAATACGTCCTAAACTTTTCCCTTATCCGCAGGCTCCCATGTTAATTCTCATACGGTAAAACGACACGTGTACAGCTCATTAGGGAAAGTTGCCAGATATAAATTTCGGCAGACAGGTAAAGCATCATATGGGGAAGTGCCTTTTTCTAAAACGGGGGTTGCAGCTAGACGCACGTGTCCCTGAAGTGGCTCGTAAGTGCAAAATTATTGTTAGAACCATTGTTTGTATTGTCATTCAACAGTAGATTATAACATGCTTATCGTTTCAGTACTTATATTGTCGGAATGCACTGTTTTTGCAAATAGGTGGTTCACTAAGAGACAGAATGTCTTATTGCAAAGGTTTGGTCTTTTTTTTTTTTTTTACGGTACACGGACCCTAACTGAATTATCTGCCCCACCACGATAAAAGGGACAATTTTGCTGGAAAGAAGATAGGACACAAAATGCACGTCGTCATCACAGGTGGGAACGTATTCTTTATGGAGAAAAAGTGTCCTCAATAACGTGACACGGACATATTATTTTATGTAGACTTCTGTTCTTGCAGTCTAGTGTGATTTGCGAGTAATTTTAAACAGCTGGCGAGTTGATTAGTTTTAGTAATCTTCGTCTACCACCAGAATATTAGAACTGTACGAACATTTACCATTCCGTGAGTTTGTAGTATGTGTTCATGATTGAATGATTAACGTAACCTCGGGAGAGCTAAGTGAAGGGGGATGCGCTGATTGAGTGAGCGAAGCGAACAAAAATCAGCGTCTGTTAGCCAGTGCGCTCAAATATCGGATTAAATATACTTAAGCATGCGAAACATGGGCATACAATACGCCAAACCATGTCCATTTGGCTGGTGTAACGGCTAATTGGGCAATAGCAAACGTAATAATTATGAATTAGAAAATTTATAGACACTCCAGACAAAAAAGGTAGTGGTGACTATTAAGCAGTGGAATTCTTTGTGCTCACAGGCCTATGAAAGTTCTGAAATCCACCCAAAATCAAAACTGGTATAAGAGCAGCCGCCAAGTTTCCAAGAAGGGTCGGCCTTTCAAAGTAGTGATATCATTCAACCAGGGAAAGGTCGCCAAGGTTAATCCTATTAGCCAAGTTAATCGCACGGAATAATACTTCGCAATACTATTAGTAAGTGCGATTAACTTGGCTAATAGGATTAACCTTGGCGGCCTTTCACTGGTTAAATGATATCACTACTTTGAAAGGCCGACCCTTCTTGGAAACTTGGCGGCTGCTCTTATACCAGTTTTGGTTTTGGGTTGATTTTAGTTTTCAATAATGCTCTTATCCATAACTTTTAAGTGCTAAGATATGGCTCTCCCACCAGGTGGCATCTGCTGGCCAACTCCCAGCATACAGTAAGTTGCTCGGACTGCGGATTTATTAAGACCTTAGTGGCCCTAACCCATGCGCCCTACTACAAACAAGGAGCACAGTCCATTTTATCGACAATGTTGTTGCCGATTATTTCTGGCAGTCCATTTGCATTGTTACTCGTTAACTAATAAAGAGTAACCAGGAGTGGTTAACGCTCGTTAAACCCTTTAAACCCTTTGAATAAAGAGTAATGCTTATTAGAACCAAATAAAACGAGTAATGCTTATTTTGATCATTGGTGTCATTTTCCCAACATATAGAAAAATAGCATTACAAATGATTGCAATCTTTTCAGTTCATGCCTCCCCAAACATCAAACCATAAAAGGCACGTATTGGAGTTAAAAGAATGTTGAATAACAAATGTCATTCAAATCTGTCGCATTTATTTTATGAGTGGAATTAGTCAGTATAGTATAGTGCTCAGCTGAAATCAAAGATCTTCACGTACTTTTATCACATTGATATAGTTTATGCACTTGATTAAAATACAACTCATGGTACAAAGAGTGCCCATTTCCAACAATTTTCAAGCTGTTTCGCTGCATAGGTATTTATCCTCACCATCGTGAAATAACGCTTAGCTCTGGTTTCTATTAAAGTACCAAAAGTTAATGGCTATGCAATGACAATGCAGAAATTGGACAATGCGTTTCGTACAATGAAGTGTGACAATTATTGAACTTGGTCCTTGATATCAATTGGTCCTGAACGATCGTTTTATTGTTTTTCTGCAACAATGACAATCAGCAAACGCTAGGATTAGACTGAACATTAAAAAGGGTTTAACGAGCGTTAACCACTCCTGGTCATCTGCCCGAAGCCCTAAGGCCCTATGTCTGCAACAGCCAGATTCCCAGGCGGTCACCCACCCAAGTATCAATCCAGCCCAATGCTGCTTAACTTCGGACTGAACATTGAACAAATGCCAACAATGCTGGTAAGTCAACAATTCACCCATAGCTTCTGCAAACATGAAGAGGATGCATTATGCTTATTATCAATTAGTTTATGTAATGGTTTGATGTTGCCCTCCTGTGTTGATGTTTGTTTGTTGGGCTTGCAATAAAGGCCAAAGTCATTGAAAGAGAACTGCACACAACCAACTTCCAAAAGAAATAAAGTGCATCTGTAACGAGTACAGACGACCAACTTGATATGTCAAAGTATTACGAATTAGAAAACAAAACAACTCTTAATGTTTAAGGTTTAACTGATCAATAGTCAAAACAGCAAAGGGGCACAAATAGACTTAACTATAAGGTTTTATATCCTGCAGTAGAAAGTTTTTAGTCCACATGAAACCTTGCTGGTGTATTCACATGTTTTTACAATTTTTGCTTCGGATCAGTTAAACCTTGTCTTAACCTACTCCTTTTTTGTTTTGTAATTAATTCTTTACCCTTGGAGTTTTTGGTAGATATTGACAAGTACACGATACACTACAACATTCTAAACAATGTGTGTCAATATAAATAATGTTTTACTCTTTGGCTAGCACTGATGGGAGTCATAATGGAGAGAAGGCTCTGGCCACTCAACTGCTCTTGAACCTTTGCCATAGGGGTTCCACTGGACGAAGTAATAATGGTATGTTTCTGATCACAAACAACTGCATTGGCTATTAGCTACAAATTGTCAGTGAGACTAGTGTGGAGTACTAGTGTGACAAACATAATGGCAAGGAGCTGCATGGCAGGTCAGTATTGCAGTTGTGAATGTCTCGACAGTTGACTGACGCAGTGAAGCAAGTGGTTACTTTCGTTTTTATCATGTGTTTGTATTGGGAACTTTGTGCTTGGGTTTGGCTCAACCCACCTCCTATTCAACAAAGAATGCTAAGAGTAGAGGAAAGTATTTTGGGTGTAAATAAAAACACAATTTTTTAAACGTAAAAATAGTGTTTACTTATTCGAAAATACTTACCATTGCAACAACCCACCCACCTGCCCCTCTTTGCGAACCAAGAGGTTTCGAAATGAAGGCGAGAAGGTGTGGCTACACATTCTGGGAAGTTGGCCAGCAGATGCCATCTGGTGGGAGAGTTATGAAATAGTACTTAGAAGTTAAGTTGTGTACAAAAGCATTATTTAAAAGGAAAATAAGCTAATAGTATTGGTAAGTATTTTTGGATAAGTAAAAACAATTTTTACGTTGAACCATTCTACCTTAACTCAAACACTATTGCTATAACAACTTAAGTCATTTTAAAAAGGGATGGCTTCAATACGCGTTGTGGTCAATTAGTGGCTTTTGACATATCTGATGGATTTAATGAGTTAACACCCAACAGCCGCTTTGTTGAGGATCACACACAAGATATCCAACTTAACGTCAATTTGCCAAGCGAATAACTACACAATACGATCGCCCCCTCTATTTTCTCCAACATAACCTTAACAAAACAATGCACATGCTAGCGTTGACCTGCCAGCTTCACACTTGTGAATGGTGTGGATTGAAGGCTTTGGAAGTATTGTAACACCAGCTGTGTGCTTCTTTTAGTGTTGCCGTGCTCAGTGTGTGCCATGTGCTCAGCTGCCTACAGGTAATTTAAATTTCCCATGTGGAGCGCAGCGAACAAACATTAGTAATTCGTTTGTTGTAACCAACTCTTGAACAATGAACACACAATCACGTTGAATCGGTATGTAAATGCTTTATTTTACATCTAAGACACATGCTAGTGTGTCGCGCCAAGGTAGGCAACAATCATCACAACAAACATCACAGCAGTTCAATTGTCGAGGTTGTAAACCATTGTAGTGCGGCGCCATAGCGTCAGTGTCAGTGTCTTTTATCTTGAAGCATAGTTGGGCACATTTCAGGTACTTGGGGAAAAATAATAATGCGGTACAAAAGCTTGTGTTGAAATCGAGAGCAATGACCCACCTGATAAAAATTAGGCTACCTCGTGTAGGAATGCCAGCTAAGCTGTTTTCAATGCAAAGTCTGACCCTCAATAACGTAAATGTGTTACTAGTTCCTAGCTAGCTAGTCCGGTCATCCCCATGTTAATTTCCATAGGGTGATTATTCATCGATACCAAAATAACGGGAAGGCTTCCAGCTATGAAATTGGGCGAATGGGTGCTGCACAATACGAACTGCGTACTTTTTATGGTTTGGTGCTTGGGGGCGTAACGGGACCATTGTTAGTATTGTCGGCATCGTCTCATATTGGACGGCCAAAGTTTGGACAATGAGAACGTTGATACTGACGTACGTGCCTAGACACACACTAGTGCGTCACGATAAATCTAAACAACGTTGCAAAGAAATTGTATTCACGTCCAATTCACGAAAAATAAACCAACTGTAAAAGCAAAGCAAAATAAACAAAGCCAAAAACTGGTAAAGAGGCCACCTAGTCGAGAGCAGTTCGGCCCTTCAAAGGAGTGATTTCAAAACACCAAAACTAACTAAATAAAACAAATCACAACAAAATTAAAACCAAACCAAAAAACCCATAAAGAGGTGACTAAGTTGAGAATGGTTCAGCCCATAGACAAAAGGTAGTAGCAAATTGTTGAAAACCAATTTCATGTTGACGTGGCACTTTATAGTATACATCTGCACGATAGCCGAGTTGAGTCAATACACAATTAAAAAAAAAGGAGTGATGTCATATCAAAAACCAAAACTGGTAAAAGGGGCCGCCAAGTTCCGAATGATTCGGCTCTTCAAAGGAGTGATATCAACACATCAAAACATTCGCCAACTTAATCGCACCGAATAATACTTTGGACGTTAAATGAAAACTGAAACATTGCTACCGAAAGTAGCAATGTTCTAGTTTCATTTAACCTTCGAATTATTAAGCGGTGCGATTAACTTGGCGAATGTTTTGGTGTGTTGATATCACTCCTTTGAACGGCCGAACCATTCGGAACTTGGCGGCCCCTTTTACCAGTTTTAGTTTTTGATATGATCTATTTAACTTGTCGGGTTACACCTCGTTAAAAAATAATGTTAGGTTAATTGTGTGCTGTGTTTGCCATATGATGTTAATGCAAATGCTCGATTCAAGGTGATATTAATTTGTGCAACACTCATTAATCCAGATTGCGTCTAAATAACAATACAAAGGACAACTCATAACATACAATAAGCTTTCATGAATAATTTTTAGTACTGATTTAAATTTTTTATATGGATGGGAGATAGTTTTTCTGACTAATTTTTAACCACTAATTTTAATCGGAAAGTTAATGTTGAGGGGGTGTTTTTGTTTAGGCCCGAAGTGGCAGCCCAAATATCGTTGTGCTAGCTTACCCAGTGCAATTTAAAGGTGGCTATGAAATGATCAGGGTGGGACCAGTTTTAAGAACAACCACGAAATTTCAAGAAAAAAAAAACGTTTCAACAACAACCCAAATTTCGTAAGAAACTATGTACATTTCTAAAGGGGGCCCCTTTTCGAATGTACGATAGGGCTCATGTGCCATTGGCACCATGTCGAGTCTGGGTCAATTTTAAGTTATAGTTAACTGTTTAGAACAGAAGAGTTGTGATTTTAAGTTAGTTTTACACTGTGACTGAATTTTGGAGGGCTTGATGAGAAATAAAACCGTTTATCTGTCAGATAGCAAAATTGTATGGTCCATCGCTAGCCATTCCAAATGCTATATTCTCAATTTTTCATCTGTTGTACGCTGCAACAAGCTGGAGAGGAAATAGCTAAGGTTATGTACTTTCGGGCCTTTCCTGCGTCACGAACACCACCATGGATCCCATCACGTGTTGCTACAGAATTGGCCAACTACCTCAATGTCCGTATAGGACTGAAGGCAAATAAGACTTTACGAAAAAATACCCCGACTTAAATATCTAAAAAGTGTCAGACGGGTGTTGAGACAAGGGTATGCTAAAAACTGATACATATTACGTTAAATGAAATAATGTTGGCTAATGCCAAGTATGTCAAAGATACAGTAGTAAGCAGGGATGCAGTAGCAATGGTAAGATTGCAAGCAGCTTACTAGGGATGGCTACAGTGCAATAGGGTTACTTGGGATACATACTGGAATTAGCGTATAGTAACATGGAAGTAGGTATAAAACAAATGTATCACTAGCTCTGCGGAGCAACGTGTCTTACATTATATAGGACCATCCCTACACATTAATGTTGAGGTGTGCACACATAAAAAAGTTCAGCAAAGATTCACAAGACTTTTTCGGCTCTTTTTCCAGTTCTCAATTAAATCCTCTTCATCATACAGCTGGGGTATGCTCTTCCACCACTTAGCCACCATGACCCCCTGGAAGGTATGATAAATGGTTACGCAAGAGCCTGTTTAAGCTGCAGGTTGTGAAAGGACAGAAAGCCATTTAATATCATGACATGCAGCCTCCCTCCCTCCTTGTCAAACGTGAAGCTCAACTCATCTTGTGTGTTTATTCAACGAACCCATAATCCAAGATTGCTCGGAATTCTCCAGAATTGGCTTTGTGCCAGAGCAAAGTAGGACGCAGCATCGATCACAAAGCAAAGCAATTCTCAAGAAAAAAGAAAAAAATGTGAAGGAGAAGAGACTGAAGAAAAGATGACCTTCGTATTTACACCATTCACAGGCACAATATCGGAAGAAATTGGAAATTACACATTTAAAAGAAAGTTCCCACTTCGTAGCTGGTGTGTATGCATATTAGCAAGAATTTTTGATATTAGAAATAGCAACACGTCATCTTGCAGCGTTGAAAACGTGGGCTTTGCTATAAGCACTCTCACATGCAGTGTGTAATGAGTGAAGAACAAAGGAGGGGTGCCATCGAAATTTCTCTTTCTTCCGACAGAACTTTGTTAAAATTAACAAATTATTTATTTATTGCGTACATTATTTCTATTTTGGTGCCCAAGAAGTGAGTAACTTTACTTCTTTATATGCAGTAGCCTAACTTCTTTGCACCCGGGGTTGATAAAAGTTAACGGGCCCCGCAGCTTAATGGGTCTCCACCCCCATACACGTGAAAAAATATTACAATGCTAGAATACGCACAAATGTTGAAATAAAGAATTCCTCGTGTGTTGCATCATGGACTTGTGTACTGACACACTACGTGTTTGCATGGTTGCATAGCCTCAATCTCTTGGGCTCAAGACTGTCGTTCATGTGATGCCTAAAGCTGAATATGTTTGGATTCTTTGTAGTGCCTCTTTGGACCCCCCCCCCCCCCTCCCCACCGATCCGAAGTTTAAAGTAAAACTTGGCAAGGGTAAACAAAAATTAGGCATTTATTGTCACTGAAAAATTGGAAAACTGGCTTTATTAACGTTTCAAAGGTGCTTAAAATTGCTGGAAATAAGTTGTTTTGCAGAGTTCTGAGGGACTACCTTATACCCCCTTCCTCACCACCCTTAGCTGATGTTTTTTTTTTGTCCCTTACAAATAAATTTCCTGGGTGCGCCACCGATTTCTTTGTAATTGCTGTTTTTTGAGTCGGGCCTTCTGAATTGTTGTTCAATAGAGCTTCTAATCTAAATGCAATTAAGACTTGCCGCCGCTGGGAAAAAACCACTCCACAGTATAAAAGGTGGAAATCGGTTACTTGATGCTTTATTACGTCACTTTTCTGTAAAGTCTAAATCAAATTAAAGCCCAACTTTCAAAAAGTTCGTCGCCGAAACAAAGAGAGAATAATATATGGCTATGTTTCGTCGTATTTAAATTATAGAATATATTTGGAGCGAACGATGCTCCTTTATGCAGTGACTTACTGGGGTTTCTTTGTGATAACATCACGCCAAAACTACGGAACACAATTTGAAGAAATTTTGTATGCTGACCAGGTACACCTCGAAGAATGTCTTTTGGGACTGAAATTAAGGAAAATCAATCAGCGATTGTTAGAAACAAATTATTAGTATTTTAGAAACCAATTGTTAAAAACAGATTGTTAGAAATCGTTGTTGGTGTGCGTCAATTGTAATTGCGTGGATTTCAGATTGAATAATGAATGGACAAACAAACAGAATGCAACCGTTGTGAGGATCAACAATTCAGGTCCACGCAACACATGCAACCGCATCAATCGACGAAAAATGGTTTCGTAGTTGAGTATAAAAATGAACCTCTGTTCAGGTGATTTGGACTGCGAGCCCGAACCACCCTTGCATTGTCGTTCTGAAGAGCTCCTGGTGTCTCTCTGGTTAAGGAATATAGCAGAGGCCATGCGAGACCAGTTTGCAGGGTCCTACTGGATTATGCCAAAGTGAGTCCCAGGATGAGAGGGGCTCTTGGCGTAGCTGGGCACGGTATGACTGGTACAGAATGCAGTGGACCATCTCCCACTTAGAGTAGGGGGTGCCAGTCCATTCAGTCCTTGGGCTTGGTGTCCGGAACTGGCCTGTGTGTTCCGACTGCGTGGCACTGATTGCAATGTCAACTGTGACGCCTCCTTCCAACGGACGACCTGGGAGGGTGGAATCGGGGTTGTAATACCCTCGATCAAGCAGCTTTTGCGACGCAAAGTAAGAGCAGTGTGCTCGAGCACCATCTGCGAGCCGATTGTGATTTCCGTGGCTCTGTGTGTGGCCCTGGATTTAGAATTGCCATCATTTACGATTCTTTCTGACTCCCTATCGGCGATTTGTGTGATTCAAGGATCAATTGAAAGGCTTGATGTATCCGATCCTCTTGTCTTTTCAATATGTAAAAAGTTGTGGGCGGCGCTGCAATCTGGTTGCGCTGCGATGGGTCAAAGGTCATGCAGATGTACAAGGCAATGTTCAGGCTGGCGAGGAGTGCCTTGTCTGGTTGTTCTCCAGAATTGACGTTTGTCTTGTCTGCCAGGACTAGGAGACCAATCATTCGTGAGTTGTTTCAGCAAAAGTGGGAGGAGGAGTGGGGCGTCGCCACTACTGGGTGCGCCGTCTTTCGGCTGCAACCAGGTTGTGTACTCGCCATGGCTCTTGACAGTCTCCCTTTGTGGGCGACTCGAGCTTTGTTCAGACTACGGACAGGCCACTCTTTGCTTCGCGCTCACCAGTCACGGCTGGGATGGGTTGCTGCGCCTGACTGCACACTGCGTCAGTGCGAAGAGACTGTTGACCACTTTCTATATTTTTGTAAAAAGTATAAGGTCAAGAGGGGCATCATTGCAGGCGTGCCACATCTTCTGTCCCAGTCCAAAACTTGTGACACGGTAAAAAGATTGTGCGGTCGCAGCGTATGTAAAGGTTACGGGGCCCCAAATCTCTGATTTAGTGGTTTGTTTGTGTGATCTTTCTGCTACCCGCAGTGTAGCCGCTAGGGTATTACTCGTTGTTGTACGCAACGGTCAGGCATGTGCATTATGAAGTGAACGGGGTAGTGTGTGTTCCAGGCCATGGTGGATGTTCTTGTACACAGTGGTGTAGGAGTTTGGACCTGTGGGTTTCTTGTGTTTTGGTTAGAGTTGGATTGCAGTTTGGTTATAGTTTTGGTTATAGTTTGGTTGTGTTTTGGTTATGTCGTTGTGTTGTAATTTATCTCTGTAGCTGGGCGCGTGGCAAACGGCCAAGGCCTGTAATGAATTGAAATTGAATAAAAATGAAACATCTCGGTAAAAACATTGTTGAGGATTCAGTACAAATAGAGGGGGAGGAAGGAGGGGAGGGAAGGAAAAAAAGTAAAGGAAGAGAGGGAGAGGCAGGAAGGTGAATCAACAATGTAGGTGGGTGAAACTGTCCCTGCCTCCCCTCCCTCCCCCCTTCCAACCGCTGGGAAACTGGTTTCCTTCCCCAAATATAAACTCACGCTCCACTCCTGTTATGTCAACAAGTAATAGTGGTGGACCTAGTGTATTTTTTATATTGGTAATATTTAATACTAACTAGCTAGAATCTAGAAACAACCTGCCTACTTTTTCGGTTCAGCTTTTTAGTCCGAGTAAGATTTAAAAGCTTCAACCTAAAACTCTGCTGAAGCTTGAAACCAGGATCCGACCAGTGGTACAGGTTTCCAAATAGTACACGACATGTCCTGGATTCGATTCCCAGTTAGTTACCTTATTCATTTCCCTTATAAGTGTCTTTTCTTCTCACAAAGCCATCTTGAATGCTGACTGCTTCGTTTGTAAAACTAATCTTTTTGGTAAATCTTCACCTACCTGTTTCATGTGGCGTTCATGCGTGATTCTGTTTTAAAGGCAGTTCCCTTGAGTCTGTTTTTGTATACTGGCTCCATCTGGCAAACACTGGTGGTATCTGATTCGTTCTCTGGTACGTATCTGGGTTAGCGGCATGTTTTGGAACCTTTCCCGTGCTTTGAAACCTTTACCGTTTCAAAAGTTTCAACCCAAAACA
>JAHWFP010198681.1:0-23933 GCA_023313725.1 Lithobius niger | reverse complement strand
CCCCCCCGCCGAGTGTTTTTGTTGTTCAAGTGTGCGGCTGAAATAACAAAAGATTCCTTGCTTCCAGCTAGAAAACGCGCTTTCTGCGATAAATCCGCGCCGATAAAGTGGATGTGGAGAAAGGCTTTTCAGAGATTGTGTCAGATGGATAATTATTACGAACCATATTGCTTTTTTTTTAGGTGGAGTTTGGCCCAGCACAACTGCATTGTATAGAGTACATCTTAGCCCAGATTTTTTTTTTCCCAGGGGTAATGCCACTATAGCACGTAGTTTTCTGTCGATAACTTCTGTGTATGAGTTGCACATTCTGTACGGACTGTAGAAATGTCGAGTACGTTAATGTGTCTTCATAATAATTGCGCTACATTTGCAATTATCATGCAGTTTTGCAGAGCAACCGTGTAACTGTTGTGGAGATTTCAGGGTACGGATTACGGCTCCCCAACACCAACATCACAGTTAGGGCGCGTTTAGCAAAGAGACCTTCTCGTTCGCCGAAAGCTAATTGCTAGGCAACCGTTAATGAATGCGGTAATAGGCAACAAATGAAGTGTATTATAAATAACAACACGGACAAAGAACAAAGTGCAACAGTCATTTTAAACATTGCTACAACATTGTTGCCATTTCACGCTATTTCCAAAATTTGCTATGCTCCCTGCAAAAAAAACAGCTTCCGGCAGTGATCAATCGACGGTAGAATAAATAGTGACTCGCAGCGAGAATTCAAAATCCAACATGGCGCCCATTTCGGGGTTGTCGAATCGAAGACAAAGCATCCTATACCGGCATTCAGAAATCTGTCCGTCGTCTTGTACTGCAATAAAAATTGTTTTCTAAGTTGTCATACATCGACGCTGTCGTGTTGTGTGCATCGTGTCGGGAGGCACGAGGAGGAGATTTGCGTCCGTGTTGTTGCCATGGTTACTACGTAGAGACAACTAACTCGAAAGCCGCATTCTCTGGCAAAGGCGAGAAGCAGCCAGCAGATTTAGTATTGACCAAGTAAAAGCTAGTAAGCGAGAAAATTGTCCTTGCGTAAACGCGCCCTTAAGAGACTAGCATATACAGTTGTTACGTGGTGCCTGCCAACGGCTTTGAGTGGATGACGGAATTAGGGGCTAGTAGCCGTAGTTCAGTGCTTGTGATGTTTTTATTACATTTTTGGAGCGGTAGTCTGCTCAGGCTCGCTTGACTTACATGGGCGACTCTAATACAGCTTCCACACTGAAGCGCTAATACAGCTTTCTCCGGTTGTTTCCCGCCCGTTGCATGAACCGGGTACTCCGGTTTCCTCCCTCATGCGGCAAAAAACAACTGCCATCTGGTGGTATCTTCCACTTGACAACTGCCGCTTGGGCCTAATAACAAGCTCTAAGGGCCCCCGCGCACACGACAGCCAAGCCGCGCGGCCAGGTCGCTGCGACCAACGAGAGTGCTTACGGGTATATGTCCCAACGCGCACGGCCAGAGAGTCGCGGCGGCCACTGGGATCCCGTGCGACCACAGGGCGACCATATTTGCTCCGTGTTCATTTTTCACCACGTGATCGAGAATTATCAATGAAAAACGGACGTGGCAGCGCGGCACGTCGCCGTGTTTTTTGGCCGCGACGACAACTGGCCGTGCGACCTGACCGCCCAGTGCGCGGGTGGCCTTAGCTTATTGGCCGACATCTTCTATTACTTTACTGGACCCCGACCACCGCGTTTGGTGTTTGAGCCCGACTTGTGCTCACAGGCAAAACCCGACACCCTTCCTTCCATACCCCTTTCCCGACGGCCACTTCCGGTCCGGCACTTCCTTATTGATTGTCGCCATCTTGATGGTGTTCGTCGTCGTTTCCATTTTCCGTATGACATTGCGCGTCAGTTGGGCGATAAGTGTCTTCTTGTGCGGTGTTTTTGAATTTCTGCAGGAGGTCCAGATGTATGATAAGATTTAGATTAGGGGTTTGCATAATATGTCTGTAATGTGTGGTGCAGTGGCAACCCAGACCACTGCACTGTGACTGAGGTTGGCGCTAATGACCAAGCTGTCGACGCGCCATTAAGCCTCAATTTCCCCCCCCCCCCATACTCCTTTCCACGCTGAACCCCGACATCGCGGCCAAGGTCACGACTTTAGTTCATCGTTCTCTCGCTACAACATTTTCGGCGCTGTACTTTATTTTGCGCTGATTAGGTTTTATCAGGATTGTTTCAAGCTACAGGCTTCGCTCAACGTTGCGAATATTGGTGTATTTGTTTTCACTTAAGTATTCGTACACGTAAGGAAACAGAAAATAAAGAATTCTGCGGTATTACTACGATCGATACCTTGGACGGTAACAGAGTAAGTAAGCAAGCCCCTTTAATATTCATGTTAAAAATTGAGTGATGTTCAAATAAGGATGAAGGGGCTGGAATTCTTCGGGGAGGGTTGGGGGGTAATCGACTTAAGCCTCATCCTGTGCAAGTCCGTAAAAAAAAAAAAAAAAAAAAACTTTACAAAAAAAAAACCGCAAGGAGCTTTACATTAGTATAGAATTTTATAGTGCGGGGTGTGCTTTACGCGGTCAAACTCGTTAACATATTCGAAAGAAATAGGAAGCCCCTCATCTGCTACTCCATCAGCATATTAAGACATTTTTTATGTTTTTTCCTCCTTTTTATTTTGAGCTACCGTCTTGAGTCTTAACGACGGGCATCAGCGAAACTTGAATCAATCAAGAAGAAGACGAACCAGCCGCTCTCCGCAGCTACCAAACCTCTTTTGTTTCCTAATTCAAGCGATTTGCACATTTGCGCTGGAAAAAAAGGGGGGAAAAAATGAGAAAGAATTTTTTAAAAAGTGCACGTAAAAACGAAAAAGAATTTGTATGCCCGAACCAAAAAAATAAAAAAAATTAACGAAGGGAGGAAAAAAAAATCAACGAGGGACTGTCTGGTTTTCCGTCTATCTTCACGGACCATTACTCGCCCACCCCCAAATAATACGTCACCCGCCTGTGACGTCATATACTGCATAGCGCGACAAAACGATATCAAGGACGGAAAAAAATTACTTTTTTTTTGTAAACAGGTTTTGCATAAGGTGACTGAAATTTTTTTTTTGTGTGTGTCATAACTGGATTTCTGGAGGTAAGCATTTGTGTATTATCACCCATTCTCACTCGTTTTGAAGCTCTCAGTCCTCTTATAACAATAGAGCAGTGACACGACGTAGTACTATTGCATACAATTCTATGCTGGAGCCTTAATGGGTTAGCTGCAAGGGGCACTGCAGAGAGAAACAGAAGAGCGTCATACTGAAGCCGATGCTGTGAAGAGCGATTTCTTAGACTTAAAACGCGCGATTTTTGTTGTTGGCGAAAACAACGTTATTTTAAGCCTAAGAAATCCGCTCTTCCGTTGTTTTTCCCTTCATTTTTATGTAGTGCACCTTGTAGTTATGCCCTCCAAAACCCATACTGGTGCCAATCTGGTGCCAATATGGCGGCAAATGTCACTGCTCTATACAGCACGACGGGATCGCAACAAGGAACGAGGCCGAGGAGTGCTGGGATCCACAGCGGAGGGCTGGCACTCCACGTGGATCCCAGCCCCCGTTTGTGTTAAATGAAAAGTGGAAGAAAACAAAGAAATGTTATAAATTTACTGAAACAAATAAAAAACTTAACAGGTAAAAAGAAAAAGTTGAACAATTCACGTTACTCACAACATTGCAATCGCTGCTTTACGAACGTTGGTTTCCATTAAATGACAAAAAGGAATAAACCAACCGAATATAATCAATTAAATGGAACAATTTTTCAAAACAATACCACCTCAAGCGTCAAAAAAATCGTTCAAGAATTCATGTTAAATTACAACATTGCAACAGCTTTCAAAATTAAACGTTGCGCTTTTCGTTGCGTGTAGCATTGCGTCTTAACGAATGTTCTACACAAACATTTCTTCTGGCTAAACGCAACAATGTATTCCACTCGCGCTCACTTTCGCTCAACAATGTACGTCGGACTGATAGCTTCGAAACGGGTGGAAGAAGGATATCGCCCGCTTCCCTCATGCTGGAATCCAACAATGGCTCAGGTGCTGCGAGATCCCAGCACTCGGAAAGCGGGTGATATCCTATGCTTTCCGACATGATTGCAACAATGGTTTAGGACTGATATGCAGCGGGTGTATCGATTGTTTCAGTGCAGGATCGTGGGGATAAATGCTAGGATTTTCAGTAGATAAAGCCGGCGGTATGTCGATGGTTTATAGTGCTGTGTTATGGTGCTAAATGCTAGAGGTTTTAGAAAGCTATACCTCTATAGTTTACTGTAATGATAAATGTTAGAATTCTTTGGCAAGTTACCTCGATTGATCGTACTGCAGTAGTCCGGTGCTGGATGCTAGAATTTTAATAGTACCTCGATTGTTTACAGTACACTATTCTGGTTGTAAATGCTAAAATTTTAAGAAGATTTCCTCGATTGTGTGAAGTGTTTGTGGTGCTAAATGCTAGAATTTTAAGGAATTACTCATTGTTTACAGTACAATAGTATGGTGGCAAATGCTAGAATTTTCAGGAGGTTACCTCGTTTGTTTACAGTGTAAACGTGTGATGCTAAGTGTTACATGGAAGAGTTTACATTTTGGTTATGTTTACTACAAACATTTTTTTTTTTTGCACTCGCAACTCGATCTTGGGGTAAATATATACGCCTGGCTCAGAATTTGGAAACACGACTTCGTCTATTGTGCACATTAAGGTTTGGATGTCGAAACAGATACCACCTCGCTTCCCCAATCCTGGAAACCAAAACTAACCCCAACCTTTAAAGTTGTTAGAAAGGAGCTTTAAAAAACCCACTAATGTCTGACTTTCAGAAAGTCAAAGAACTGCATTAACTTTACAGCAGTAGCAGCGAAGTTTCATGTTGCAATTTTAACACTCGGTCATCACGAAAATATGTATCGTCCGCTGACAAGTTTGAAAGTTTGGTTTGTGAATTCCTAAACTGAATTCACGAGCTGTGAATAACTCCATCAAAAGTAAGCCAGTGCGGAAGCTCGTATATATTAAATTTGTCCGTGTTGTCCAGGCGTTCGGAATGTCCAATTCGGACGTCACGTGCGACCTGTTAGCCAATCACAAACAACAAGCAGCCAGTGGATTTCATTTTGCCCCAAAGTTACGATGGCAGTGAGGTCAGCGTTCATTTTCCTTCTGCTGGTCGCGCTGTTTAGCACCCTTCAAAACCATTACTGCATGCCTCAGCGTGCTGAAAAGCTAGGGGTCCAACAAGAGGTGAAATATCGTACAACCTAATGACTTGGATTTGAAAATCCTACGGAAATGCGTAAATCCCTGCAAATCCGTGGAAAGCTCTGCAAACCCGTGAGTGAAATCACTGCAAATCCTGCAAAACACTGAAATCCCCCGAAATCGCTGAAAATCTCGCTAAATTTCTGTAAACTCGCTGAATCTGCAAATCCACGAAATCCCCACAAACCCATGAAATCTCTGCAAATCTGTAAATCTCCGCAAATCCATGAAAATTTAATGGAAATCTGCAAGAAAACGGAAATCTGAAAATGCATCCGAAAATATGGGACCGACAACATGAAGTCAAACCTCGTCCACCGCATGAGTTATAATAATAATAATAATAATAATAATAATAATAATAAAAGCAAACTCTTCACTCAAATAAAAGTGAAAAGGAGATGCAGGGATTCAAAAGAGGCCACTTATAAAGTCCTAAATTTCAAAATAAACACAGGAAATAAAATTGGAGAATGGTTTACGTAAAGAGAGGTGCGTGTTCTGGGCGAAGTAGGAAGCCACTAAAGTTTTAGTTTTGTTAATTTACGCTTAAAAGATGGAAGCGATGGGGCCGACACAATCTCATCGCCAAGAGAGTTCCACACTGGGATAATGCGAATGGCAAAGAAGGACTTCCTAAGATTTGTTTCGAAACGGGGGAGTGATAACTTGAGGTGGTTCCCACGGGCCTCAGAAAGTGGCCTGAGCTCAAACAATGGCAGCTCAGAAGGTAACATGTTGTGTAGAATCTGGAAGGTAAAAAAAAACACGTCGGCTTTTAAGTGACGACACTCGAGGATGTCAAGTTTAATAAGTTTCGAAGGCCTGGAAGTGACCTGGTAAACCTCCTTTGAATTGACTCTCTTTTGTCAATGTCCCTTAGTAGGTGTGGGGACCAAACCTGACTTGCATACCCAAGCATCGGGAGCATGTAAACTTTGAAGGCCCAAAGCTTTGTGAGCACAGATCCCGAGCAGAAGCAATGGTTGATGATGGCAAGCTTACGACTAGCAGCCGCAGAAATTGTGTCATAGTGAGCAGAAAAATTGAGGTTAGACTGGAACCAGATGCTAAGGTCTTGACAATTTTCATGTTTCCCGCCAAGGACCTCAGTGCCCAGATACAGAGTGGGGGAATCTTGTGGTCTGCCTGTACGAAAACCAAAGCATGTCTCAGAAGAAAGCGGGAGCTGCCAAGTGATGGACCAATCGTAAACACGGTCAATTTCATGTTGATGATGAAAGTAATGAACCGATGTGATGGCTGGCGTGTGAAAATCTTGCGAAAATCCCGAAATCTCAGGTTTACCTAATTTACCTGAATCTAAGGAAGTCCCACTGATCCCTTAAAACTGGAAATCCATGAAATCTGCAAATCCAGGTTAAAAGATTTTCAAATCTCCTATACTAATTTGGGGTGTGTCTAGAAAAAAAGACATCTCTGCAGGCCTCCTGTAGTGCTCCGAACTCTCTTGTTTTGAACCCCGTTCACTCATGTGAACGAATTTTTTTTCTGGAATTTGTCGTTTTCTAGGGTCAGAGTGGTTGTTTCTCGTATGCCAGAAGTTCCAGTTCAGTACTGGCCCTAGCAATTCCCTGCGCACTCTGGAAAAGAAGACCCTGGAAACGCACTCGTCCTGAGATGACCTCAGTTTTAATTATACCTTTTCACTTTCACTCATTTTTCATAGAAGCAAATTGTTCGTCTGTAAGTGAAACAACTCTCTTTTGAATCAGTGTAAACTTTTTAGAAAAAAAAACTCGCTTTAAGGGGAGGGGAAACCCGAGGAATCAAACTGGGAATCATCCACTCATCGAAGGGGGGTGGGGAAGGCCGAGGTAATTTCCAGATTAGATCCCGTGCTATAGCAACTGAAAAAGGTTGGAAGTCTCTCCTGGACATGGGGATAGGCTTGAAATGCGCGGACGGACGAGGACTACCCTCACTTCAAGTTTCATGATGTTTACACGGCCAGTTTTTTAGCTCCGATAACACTAACGAAATCTTCTATAATTTACAGTGATTTATGTATACAATACTGCCATATCTTTTGAGTCTGCAAAGGATGGCTAGATAGCTTTAACATGTGTGTTATTTTTGTCTATTTGTTAAGGGCTATGACACTAGTATGTCGATACTCCACAGGATGACATCACACGTAATTAGACTCGGACCAAACAGAGAATGGTGATGTTGTTGTCATCGAGTGTTTTAAGTCATGGCCCGTCTCCCTGTCTGCAATGTGCTCTCTTGTCTTTGATTACTGCCACACCGAGTAGAATGTGTAAATCGAAAAACCTCGTCTGCTTTCGTTTTACAGAGAAATACGTTCCACAACTTTGCACTAAGATTTCAACCGAAAAATGGGGAGAGAGTTGTTTATTTGTGCGCATTTACAACAGTACGTCTGAACTCGTTTGGTTTTGATGAACTCTGTGAAAGCAAGGTGCACCTGTAGCTCACTATAGGCAAAACAGGCGATATTCGAAGAGCTCCATCATTCTGTCAATGACTTTAGGTGTAGAGTTGCGTTTGGTGTTTTTTTTTTTTTTGTGTGCTGAATTTGCATTAGCGGCTTTAGATAGGCACCAAGAACACCAAAAGGGACAAAAATGCGAACTACTTTCTTTCTAGGATGTGCACAGATCAGAAATCAAGAAGTAAAATTTCTGAAAATTGCTGAAAAATAAATAGGCATATATTAACCCATTATTAAGAAAGATAAGCTGAATTGGGCAAGATGATTGGTTTAAGGTTGGTTACTGAAGATGTTTTCGATCCGCATCCATCAAAAGTGACGTCACGCAATCTGTTAGGGACGGACTCTTTGCTTCAACGTATGCGTGAGTGTATGCTCATCATCAAGCTTGTGTTGTCAAGGGTTTTACTAAGCAGTTTAAGTTAAATTCCAGCAGATCAGCACATTCATTACTTATAATCGAGTGAACTGTGTCTTCTTTTAGTTTATCGCGAACTTTAGGTGGAGACAATCCACCATTTTTGATTAATAATGTGTAAAAAACCGCCAATTTTACTCGAGGGATTCAGCGGAAAAACCGCCTAGAAGAGCCGATCAGTCACATCGTTCAGCAGGTGACGCCACAATCAGAAAATAAATCGCGCGTTTCGGAGCACTTTGGCGTGCATAGATTACAAAGTTCGTACGAGACAGTGAAAAACCTGGAAAAGTATGGAATTTCATAAGACCCTTTTCCAGGCCTTGAAAAGTGTGGAATTCTGACTAACTTTCAATGTAAGGCTGGACAATCGTCACGGAATTTACTCTTAGCGTAATGTTCAAGTTTTAGAAGTGGAGTTTTTTTAAAATCAGAAAATGTTTTTATATTAATCCTGTATGTTAATTGAGTTAAAGCCAATTTTTCCCTTTCGTGTCTGACTTCGTTTGTTGCAATAATATGCTGAATTTAATGCCACTAAAAAAGAAATTAATTCAGCACCAAAATTAATTAGCACCACAATATTGGAGTAGGCTACAGAGTATGAAAAATGGCATGGAAAATAGATTTTTGTGGCGTGGATAAGGCACGGAATTTTGTTTATAGTGTCCACGGCCTATCTTGAGTTCGCCCCAGAACGACACAGATAATGAATTGTATGTTTTTGGTAGCAGAGTGCCTTGTTGATATCCACGATGGTTACAAAAACAATGGCGGCCGTCGATTAAAGCCGCTCCCTCCAGGAAGACGTAGCCGCTCATAAAATACCTACAGGACTCAAGTAGGCCGCTTACACAATAGATGAGGTTGTACGAACTCTGTTGGATATCGCATCTTACCTGTTCCATGCCTACGAGGGACCCTGGCAGTAGACTGCGGGGTACTAATACCTCTGATAATGCTTTGCCTTCGAAGCAACACGGAGGCAAAGCATTGGCAGAGGTATTAGTAGCCGCAGCTGCCGCCAGAGCCCCGCGTATGCTTGGGTATAGATGTGATGTATTGCAAATTTCCTAATCTATGGTTTAAGAAAGTGGTATGTAGGATGGTTTCTGGTCTCACTAGGCTCTAACTAGAGAATATCTGTAGCGAGACCCACTTTGTCGTGATGCAATGATTTACGACATTTATTTCTGTTCCTTCCCCAAATAGGCGAAATGAGGATTAGTCCCCGTTGGGATATCTGCCCCAGTTCATTACTTACGTACAGACTATAGAGCATCCCCTCCTCCTCACCACCCCCACCCACCCTCGCACGGCCAGGATGTGTCCAATAAAGAAAATCTTTGGGGGAACGTACGGTTAGAGTGAAGATATTGAATCTGGTAGCATTGGGGGACTTACCGGTGAGACGGATGATATTGAATCTGTAGCATTTCGTACCTTGAACGTATACGTATTATGCTGCGACTTTGAACTGCCATAAAAAGGGTCTTAACATCCCAAGCATGTGATTCATACAAATATCCCACGAGGATGAAGGGCACCACCAAGTTATCGCCTAGAAAGTAGTGATATCAGAATCAAATTGCCTGTCATGATGTGTGTGTGGTTCGACCCGAGATCGCTGGATCTTATAGGGTGTCAATTATTAAGCTACTTAAATAAATAATAAATAAGTAGTAATATTTGTTGCATCTAAAGTGGACTGGACAGAGAAGGACACCAAATGTCACTAACACCCAGCCTAATTTAACGCGTAGGTAAAATGGCCTTGTGGCTTTTGGCATTTCGCAGGTTAAAAACAAGGTAAAAAAAATAAAAAATAAATAAAAAATAGAAATTTACCAGAGTATAGTAATGTTAGAAGGGCCGTCTTAAAAATTTGTGGAGGTCACATTTTTTAAGTTTAGTTTTAAAAACAGCATGTGAGGACGCCTCAACAACATCACCAGGTAGAGAGTTCCAAACATGGTTTAAATATCTTGAGTATCAGCTTTGCGATGCATGTGAATAGTTAAAGGTAGGAAATAACGAAAATTTCGATTACGATTTTTCTCGGAAAATCGTATCGCGATGATATCGTAATATCAAGAAAAAATTTGGGGAAAAATAAAAAAAAACTATTCGGTCACCACTTAGTCCACGAGCACATGCTTACTGGGTAAGTTTTCGCCTTACTTGTGCAACTGTGTGGTACCAGCTTACAAAGATAGACTTAAAGTAAGAAAACTTATTTAAAAAATATTATATAGTATATTTAAACTTGTTCGACTGGTGTAAGCGGCCTTGTTTGCCCTACCACGAACCATTTGGCATTACTAATCAATAACATTTTATTTATACAGTATATTTATTTTATTTATTAGAATTTATTTTTTCTTTATTTTCTTCAAAACCTTTTTTCGATGAAGCCTTTTTTTTTGATTAAGTAAAACAAGAAGAAAATTGTTCAGTAAAAAAAAAAGGTCGTACATTTTCTAGCAGGGAACGTAACTGGGGCGTGAAGGGGGATTAAAATTCAGCTCCCACTTAGAAAAATATAAATTTACGGTACATCTTGGGATTAGGGGTAAACTGTTGGGGTGGATTGCAGCCTTCCTGGACGGCAGGACCCAGTGCGTTGTAGTTGGTAACACTCGTTCGTCCTCTGCACAAATTTTAAGTGGCGTCCCACAGGGGTGTGTACTGGGACCTCTTTTGTTTGTTGTATACCTGAATGACCTTAAACCATCGTCTGAGGCCATTCAGCAGTTCAAGTTTGCAGACGATCTGAAGCAGGGTCCCACTGCTTGATCACACTTTGAGCTCTGGCATGTTGAGTGACTCGGTTTCTTTGGTTTCGGACTGGAGTGTTAGGTGGCAATTGCCATTGTCCGTCAAAAAGTGTCACTCTTTTCATATCGGCAATCTGGAGAGCACCAATCCATATTTTCTAAACCACCAGCCTTTGCCCATGGTTTCTGAGGTGAATGATCTAGGGATCTGCCTTACTTCAAACCTTAAAGCCTCCAGGCATTGCCTTTGCATTTCGGCCAAGGCCTTTCGTAGGTTGGCTATTGTAGATCGCTGCTTCACTTCCGGAAATGTACAAACTAAGGTATGGGCCTTTAAAGTCTTTGTTCGCCCCATCCTCGAGTATGCCAGCCCGGTGTGGTCTCCATCGTTACTGGCTGATATTGACAGAATTGAATCTGTCCAACGAAAATTCACAAAACGGCTCTCCGGTTTGCGGGACTTGTCCTACTGTGAAAGGTTGGTTCGGACCGGGTTTCAATCCCTTGAACTTCATAGACTCATTGCTGACTTATTACTAACATTTAAGATTTTGCATGGTATCCTGGCCGTCGACCTACCATTTTTCGATCCCAGTCCTTGTGTGATCACCCGTGGACATTCTTTTAAACTTGCTTCACAGGCGTCCAAGCTCAAGTGCCGAAAAAATTTCTTTTGCATTAGGGTTATCCGCGCATGGAATACCTTGCAGAGTGAGGTTGTTGAGGCGAGTTCTGTTGACCGATTTAAATTTTTATTAAATAAAATTTGCCTTAGGACATTTTTAAAGAGGCCAGAATTAGTTGCTACACTTGTCCCTTGACTCTGTTCTGTTTTATAGGTACCTTGCCTTTTATGGACTGGTGTTAGTGGGTTCCCCTTCCAGCTCCAAACCCTCAACGTGGTTAAACCTGTATTATTATTATTATTATTATTATTATTATTATTATTATAGAATAAATGTTACTTGTGGTTTTGGGCGCATGTCACTGAGTGGCCTGTTTGTTACTGTTGCTAGGAAATAGGAATCATTGTTTGAGAAATCGTGTTTTATGTATTATTATTTCTTGCACAATTATTAGCTTTCGAGTATGATTACTATTATCATAATTATTACATATATTTTATTCATTAGATGTGTAATGCTATTTTAACCTTGTATTTTTTGCAAAGAAATTTTATTTAACTGTGTTTCATCTATTTAAGTTTCGTGTTCAGTACGTGTGATTCATCTTTTTTCTCTCTTTGATTTACAACCGTCGGTCCTGTAATGCCCCAATCGGGGCTATTTGACTGAAAAAAAAAAGTTAAAGTTACCAATCAGAGTGTAATAAGTAGCCGCTGCCACCTCCAGACAATTGCCTTATTCGTTCGTATTGCCTTTGAAAAACCTCTTTTGTCAAGGTTTTGTTGACAATGGAAGTGAGTAAATAGAATTTTGTGGTTTTGGATTAACTAATTTTCCTCCTAGCAGCTTTATAGTTTCAGTTAAATTTACCAAAACTATAAGTACACGATCGCGTTTATTTAATAGATGATCAAAGTTCTTATCGGTGGGAGGCGGCCATCTTGAATTGTGTTGTTGATTGGATGCATGTAGTAGTGCACGAAACGAGCCGTGCGTTCTTTTCCATCGAGCCCTTTAGCGAAACTGGATTATGGTGTAAAGTCAACGTCAGTATTACGCAATACACACAAGCCATTACCGTGTATCTACCCACAGTTTGACTTTAATCGCGAACCATTATACTCATGTTTCGCAAATTGCTAGATGGAAAAGAAACGCACGGAAGTAGAAGAGTCCAATACATGCAGCGCTGCAAATTGTAGCTAAATTATGGGGAAAAGAAACAGCCATTTACGAATTGCTTTAGCACTGCAAGGAAGGAAACGGACGGTGATCCAAATATCAACTTTGTGTCCCCGTACCTAACCTATCGTAATAGCAAGGCTAAAACGATTTCACTTCTAAGTTTTAATCCTGTAAAGCGAAAGCTGGGAAGACTATAACAACGACTTTGTCTGTCCGTCACCTTTTTCAACCCCGAAACTGTACCAGATGGTACGGTTTTCACTATCAGATTCAGCGTCCAAAATTATTTATATGAAATGTAAAAAAAAACAAAAAACTGGAAGTATGAAGTAGAAATGGTCCAAAAGTGATTGGAAGTGGCCAACAGGTGAGCGCATCATCTATGGAATGATACCAGACAGAGACGAACGGTTTTCACCATCAGATTCAGTATCCATAAATTAGTAAAAGGAATAAAAAAACAAATCGTAAGTGTCCCACAAGTGACCGGCAGTAGCCGACCAGTGCTCATCATCTGTGGAACGGTACCAGACAGATACAAACTGTTTTTACCATTAGATTCAGCGTCCAAAATTCAGCTAAAATGAATTTAAAAAAAAATCCAAAGTATGCGGTTGAAGTGGCTCACAAATGACCGGAAGTGGCCGACTAGTGAGACCATCGTCGATGGAACGTTACAAGACAGAGACAAACGGTTTTCACTAGATTCAGGATACAGAAATTAACTAAAACGAATAAAAAAAAACCGGAAGTATGTGGAGGAAGTGGCCGACTAGTGAGCCCCATCATCTATGGAAGTTTCCAGATAGAGAGAAACGGGAGCCAATCACTTCAGAGGCACTAATTTCACAGACGCTCATTTCACAGACACGATCACTTCACAGACACGATCATTTTACAGACATTCATTTCATAGACATGATCATTTCACCGCCACGATCATTTTATTTCACAGACATTTTCGAAATGTTTTTTTTTTAATTCCCCTTTTTTTAACTTTGGAATATCCTTTGTTGACTTAAAAAATTTTTCGTGGTATTTATGAATCTTCGGCAATTAAGGACCAGTCGTTATGTTTTAAATATTTGGGGAAGTAGGGTGGGGTATAGAAAAATCGAAAGAAGCATGGACATTTCACGACCCCTTAGGGTAAGGGGAAACAAAGGAAGTAGTTGCAGTTATGCTTGCCTTGTCTAGAAGCCATTACCGTGTATTTTCAGAAAGCGATTATAAGAGCCTTGAATATATTATTAGTTGTTTGGCTAGAATGAATTTTGCTTCGGTAGTGGAAGTCCCCATTTATATCTTCCACAGTCAAGTCCACCTTCTGTTGCTCGTTCTGTACCTCTTTACAATTCTCTTCATGCTAACATGTCCTCGCCCAATCAAACCATCCCAGCCGCGATGCCAGACTTCTTCAGCATTGTTTTCTATACGAGGCATCACATTCTTAATGTTGTCAGTCACTCACCATGGTGTTGGAGGGAATAAGGGAGGCGAGTTGAGAATTCCCCAGCCTCTTAAAGCAGTGGCGCCGTCTGATACACAAGTTTTGTTAAACCATTTCACTAAGACTGCACAGCTATCAGGGAGCAACGGGGAAAAAAATGTTTCGAAAATGTCTGTGAAATGATGGTGTCTTTGAAATGAGTGTCTGTGAAATGATTGTGTCTGTTAAATGATCGTGTCTGTGAAACGAGTGTCTGTGAAATGATCGTGTCTGTGAAATGAGTGTCTGTGAAGTGATTGTCTGTGAAATGAACCAGACCCAGAGAAACGGTTTTCACCATTCTGTTCAGCATCTAAAACTCGGTTAAAGGAATAAAAAAAAAGTGGTCGTTTCCCACAAGTGGCCAACAAGTGAGCCCATCGTCTACGAAACGGAACCAGATAGAGAGAAACAGTTTTTACCAATAGATTCATCGTCCAAAAATTAATAAAAATGAAGAAAAAAACCGGGTAGTAAAGAGGCTGAAGTGACCCGGAAGTGTACAGAATACCAGTTGCGACTAGGTAGTGGCTGCAGCCACTTGTTTAGTTTTTAATTCGATTCAGTTAAACGAGTTCGTATTCTTTTTAACATTCAGGATAATGTTTAATTATAATGCTGCCCCTAATTTAGCTTAACTGTACGTGTCCCTCTATTATTATTATTATTTCTTTTTTTTTTAATTAACTCTTACATCCCACTTTAAATGAAGTGCCCTGTCCCCTCGTCTGGTTCGGCCTCGTTTTGCCTTGTTCCATTGGCGCCATCTGCAAACAGCCCAGCCGGCGTCTCTCGATGGAGTTTCCCGCCACTCAATGCGCCATTTTTTGTGACCCTTTTGCGTCTCTCGTGGCGCCGCTGATAAGCGTGCGGTGACACCACTTTACCCCCTTATCCCTCCCCCCCCCTCCCTTTCCTCCTCCTACAACCTTCATTTACTCACTCCCCTTGTCTCCGAGCTATGTAACCAGGACTGGTGGGAGAATTCCTTTTCTTCCAGACAAAAGGAGTATTGCTATCGAGTGCTTAATGACGGAAACGCGACGAAGGCGACATCTGTGGGTTGCACGGCGAAACAAAGGCGGCGTGTGTGAGTATGAAAGGATTGAATGGAGGCAGTCTTATGCCTAAAGGGGAAGGCGGTTTGTTGTATTTGAGTTGCGCTAGAGAACTTGAGCTCGGCCTGAAGGGGAAATAGAGTTCTACAAATATATAAATTAACCAAAGGAATATAGACAGTGTACAAATGTGGATTTTGAGGATGTAATTGAAGTGGGCAGTGTTGAAGTTGAAGGATTTGTTTTGTCTTCGATTCAAACCATTCGATGAAAATTCAACAAGACTGGGCCTCCTGTGACACAAAACCGTGCGTTATACTTAGCTCCACTCGTAGGTACAACCTCTCTGAAAACTGAATGCTGGAGTAGGCCTATCGACAAAAAAACTTGATAAGGCAGTTCTGCTCTACCTTAAAATTAATTTAATTTCCTTACCTGACCCACCATTTTTTAAAGTGATGAATTAGTTATTCTCATCGTGATCATTGTGATTAGTTATGCTAACTATCTTCCATCTCCATGATGACGCTCACGGAGGTAAACTTGGGCCAGGGCTCTACTATAGGTTCGGCATGATCTTGGACGAAAAATAGCATACGCGACTGAGTTGGACAATATGGCCGCCGTAATTGTCGCTGTGTATCGACGAGGGTTGACGCAACCAAACACCAGTTGCGCTTGGTCCCCGTCGACCTTTCATATCCTGTGGTCCTGGGTCTGATGTCTTTGGCTGTGGACGTCAATATCAAATCTCTATTACGATGATTACTAATTACCACCTTGTAACAATTCTAACTTATACTGTATGCTTTTCTACCACCATTGTTGTCGTTGCCTAGGACGTGCGGCCTGATGGATCTCCTGGTTACCAACTGGATACTTGCCGAACTAAGATGTCTTCCTTGGCGAGTCTTTCAGCTAGTCCATTAGAATACTTACCATTTTCCCCGGAATAATTGTGCCCCAAGCCTTCTTCTTGTCTTGGCCTTTGCTGGCTGCCGTCCCTGGCGATATGGTGGGTGAGCGAGCTCTGAACATCTACATGACCATTAAAACCTGAACCACTAAAGATGGAGTCAGCCCATTTCTTCCTTAGGCATAAGCACCATCCTTTCCATTTTCCAATGTGTCTGCCAGTTTCACCACTTAACATCCATCGACACAGCTGATGCGATTGGTTTGTTTTATTGCCACTTTCTGTCAACGGAGGGCGACACCTTCGGTACAAAGGAATGCCGTCACTCTTTCTTGAAACACTTTCTGGATAAACGAACATGTCGCTATTCACTTAAGAGCTATGTGCAGCCGAGAAATTTAATAGCTTTGTGCAAAAGGCTATACGGAAATGTATTTATTTGTACGTGTGAGCTATTTTTCGGGTTTAAGTTAGTGAATTGTTAAGCTTTTTGTCAGTTGTCGCTGTTTGGCAGCAGTTGGCGGGACTCACCGAACAAAAATTCGCCAATACAATTTGCTTGGGCAATTGCCGAACAGACCTCGAAGAAATGAATTGGGCCACTCGTGGCAGCCATTTTGTCTACTCCCTTAATATTGTTGGAGGTCGGGCCGAATAGTTTACTGGCCACGCTTGGGCAGTGACGCCTTGCCGTTAGGTTCGTTGACGACGGCACCCTCTGGTGGTAATCAGTGAAAGTAGGTAATAGTTTCACCCAAATGTTTACTTCCGGCAGATTAAGTGCGGCGTTACCTATACACTTTACTTTGGTATTAGGTGTTCTGCTTTGAAGGTAGTTCAGCTTTAGATTCTTACTCTGCCCCTGCACGAAACTGGTTTACTGTATTTTTTTCTTTGCTACAGACTAAGTTTGACAAATCCTCTAGTCCCCGTCGACTTAATTTAAAAATAAGCGGCTCCAGCCTGACAAGAAAATATGACAGCGGAAGTTTTGTTAGTGCAACTTAACTATCCATAAAGAAAATAAAAAAAAAAAAAAAAAATATATATATATAGTGCATGCGCGGGTTGAGTACACATAAGGACGAGAGCGTGGCTAGGAAGCGTCAATCGTGTTTGTGCTGCTTTCACGTCAGCCGCCATGTTGGCGTGACTGGTGGCGCTGCCAAGCGGAGATGAGTGATGCTACGAGGAAAATAAGTGTTGGGCAACAACGTTTGTTGCCCGTGACTGATGACCAAAACACATTTTAGACTTTACACCAGAAGGAAAGTAATGGAAGAATTTTCAAGTATTTTTTTCTGAAACTTCACTTACAACAATCCTGCCACTGTAATGGAGTAACTGCATGGTTGAAAGCGTAGCCTTATTGAGTATCATTAACTATCTTGATTGCGAAGGGGGAAGGACACCATTTCCTTTGGTGAGAGTGAGTGCTTTTAATTTCAGCACTAGAAGACAAGCTATTTTTTTTTTAAGATTTATTGCTTAGATCTGACTAAAGTGACACATTATTTGTGGGGGACTTGTATCGATACGGAGCCATGGTAATTCCAGGATTTTGTTAAATACTGGCCCACATGTGGGAGCCGGAATTACAGTAACTCCGGTTTCTTAATTTGTATCATTAACTATCTTGATTGCGGAAGGGGAAAGGACAACATTTCCTTTTGGTGAGAGTGAGTGCTTTTAATTTCAGCACTCGAGAACAAGCTATTTTTTTAAAGATTTTTTTACTTAGATCTGACTAAAGTGATGCATTATTTGTGGGGGACTTATATCGATACGGAGTCATGGTAATTCCAGGATTTTGTTAAATACTGGCCCGCTATGGGAACCGGAATTGCAGTAACTCCGGTTTCTTAATTTGCTTTAAAGTGTTTGAAATAATCCTGAAGTGTGATAACATGGAGTTACCCTAACCCTTGTCTAATTTGACAATAACATGGTTGTGGTTTCTGATGTTATGTGCATAGCCGCAGCGAGCGTGGCAGGGATGTTATTTATGGTAATTCCGGTTCCCTTGCAGGCGTCCGTATGTCGAAAAATCAAGAGTTACGGTAACTCTGTGCTACCGCAATTCCAAATTATTTCAGACACCTTTAAAGCAAATTAAGAATCCGTAGTTATTGTAATTCTGGGTTCCACACACGGGTCAGCATTTAACGGATCCGTGTCAATATAATTCTGGCGCCCCGTTATATGAATGTTGGGTAGAAATTTTCCACTTAGGCTAGTACTTTTGTTCGTTACTTTCCCTTCGTCTTTTGAGATGGTTCCAACTCTGCGTACTGTTGTTATTCTGGCCTGTTGGAAAACTTGAAGCGCCAGAACATTTGGCTACCTTAAGAGAGTCATGGTCGATGTACAAGAAAACTCATATAATTTAGTCAACCTAAAAGAAAAATATCAAGTTTTATTATTGCTTACTGCTAGATTTTTTTAAAGAATTAAAAATTAAGTTTAAAATTCCTAATTTTTAGCTACTTTTTATTTTAAAAAATACCTTACTTTTCTTATTTTTTCTGTTCAAAATTCCTTGTTTCCTGCTTTTTTGGTGCGTAAAACCAGAGCCTCGTACAGTAAAGGCCAGATCAGATGAAGACAAATTAGGCAAGTAAAATCAACCATCGACATAGAAGGAAGCACAAGTTTGCTAGGTGCTGCCATCTCTACACCAAGCGGCGAAGTTTCAAACTAACCGACAAGGGTTCCAAATTCTGTCAACCGATGACGCCACTTGGCAAACTTGCGCCGTCGTTATTTGATTCGCCGTTTTGCGGAGCATTGCGTGAGGCGAAGATGATACGGCCTTTCCTGTAGGTGGCTCTGGTAAAACCTGCCTCGAACCTTGAACTGATCATGATAATAATACAACGGACACCAAGAATAACATGGGCTTTCTTTCTACCGTCTCCAGACATGGTGTACTAAGCTGAACACTAATTTAGAATAAAAAGCTTTTGTTCGGACTGATGCAGTGATGTTTTTCATTTCATGCCGGCGCTCACCTTATAATAACTCGCTCATCATCGGTTGATGGGTGAATGGGTTTATTTACGCTAATCATACACCTGCTTGCTCCTCGTTGCCATCACTCTGCCGACCTTGAAAATAATAATGATATATATATCGGTTAAAGCTTGTAGCACACTACTCCGTTCCATCACGTCGCGTCGCATGCCGTCAATTTTCCGTTTGGCTTAAAGCATGTAAATAGAGGAGCCGCGCATTCCGCTTCGTCCTGTTCCGTGACGACCCGTTCTCTGATGGACGGAATTGTCGAGGCAGAATTCTTTCATTCAAAAAATGATCGCATTGGAGAAGTGTACGCACCTGCTGTCAGTCGACGGCCGTCGTTATCCCCCACACGCCTGCGCACAACGCCTTCCCCTACTAAATACAAACACAAACCTATTTCCGTTGCCTTTTGGACTTACATATTATCACGCCCAAGCGTAAAGAATGAATACCTAATGTACTATGACTTTCTATTTAATTACCTATTTAAGGATAGTACAAGTCCTTCATCAGTTGCATCGCCAAATTGGGCGCGATCATATTTAAAAGCTCAGCGGAGTCGACTGAAACGGTTAGTGACGGAAGCAATGTGTGCTGGGCCATCTGTTCCCGTCAGTCGTCGGAACGGGATGGGATGGAACGGAATGGTGTAGTGTGCTACAAGCTTTAGACGGTTCAAAATGCGTTCTGAATGATGATTGGCTCTGAGCGGTGTGACGTAAGAAATGCTGTTGAAGGAAAACATGACAGGTGGTTGAGCGAGCGGCAAAAAACTGGAGACTACGAATTTCACCAAAATATCAGTGTCTTCGAAATAGAGGCTTGCGGCAATAAACCATTCTTCAGTGGTGGCGAAAAGGACAATTTTTCGCGTCGGCAATAATCGAAACGCCGGTATTAGGCGGTCAGCAGCGACTTGGAGCAATTTTAGACAGTGGCATTCCCATGAAGTATGGAATGGATATATAAACCTGAATTTTTCTCTTCATTTGTTGTAAAATACTTACTGTATGTAAACAGTGCCGATCACAATGTTGAAGAGTTTTCATTGTTATTAAAATAAACGTAACTCGCGACTGCTTGGTTATTGTTGGCTGATTATTAATTCCATTTCAAATTTTGTAACGGCTTTCTGCAGCAATTGTTAAAAACAATTGCAGAATTTTTGGTGTCTGCACGCCGTGGAAGCACCAGGCAGTGCAGACGTGACGGTCTGCTTCAAAAACCGCCAAACCAAACTCGTCCTTCTGGCGAGAGTTTGGCTCGTCACGCTTGCTACTACGTCAGTCATCAGTACCTTCCAAAACTACAATCAGAACTCGGTAAACTCAACGGAGCGTTCCAAAGAAGGGAATTGACGTGACTTTCAACGCGTGTCTGCTAAGGCAGTTGAACAGTTTATCGACTACTGTGGATGGAAACAATCACTCGTGACGAAAAGTAATAACCATTTCCGTGCACAGGCAATTTTTGAACGTTCTCTTGGGTTTGCTCATGATTATCTGTCTATGAAAGGCGTCTTGGTCCCAGCTGTACATCTCCGGTTTCTTACAGACCCAGGTTCAATCCCGGTGGAGAGAAGTGTACGGGTTTTTCTCCGGTCGTTTCCCACTCGTTGCACAATGGTTTCCTCCGGGTACTCCGGTTTCCTCCCTTATGCGGCTAAAAACAGCTGACACGATGGTGGTTCCTTCTTCCTAACGCCTGCTGCTTGGACCTTCAAAAAGCTTTAAGCTTACGCTGGCTGACACCTTCTATTTTATTCCCGAAGGACGAGATTGTATTCCTTTTTTTTTTCTGAAAACACTGTAAACCATGTGCTATGACTGTTTGCTGTGACGTCACCATGAGTTAGCCAATGACGAACGAGAACAACGGCTGTTTAGCCGTCTGATTGGACTAGGCCAGTCACGTGATCTGCACGTCACAGCAAACAGCCATGGCGCGTGGTATAGTGTGCACAAATGCGTATTCCCTTTGCGGTGAATTTCCAGTAACGAGTTTAACCTGGTAGAGGGTATGTGCCCAGCATAATTTTTACGTAGGATTTTGTGTGTGTGGGGGAAGGGGGGGGCTTGCCAGTAATCCGTTTCACATAGCGATGCATCGGCTTTTCCAGTTCAGTATTTGCTACTTCCTGACTATAGTATTAGTGACGTCGAGAGTAATTGTTGGCTTGTCTTTGTTAACTAACTTATCATTCACTCTGCGGCCTTGCAGTGCTGGAAACACCGGTTCTCGTCAGATCACCGAAGTTAAGCAGCATTGGCCCCGATTGGTACTTGGGTGGGTGACCTCCTGAGAATCCATTCCGGGTGTTGCAGACATAGGGCCTTAGGGCTTCGTCGGGCAGATGACCGGGTGCGGTTAACGCTCGCTAAAATCCTTTGACTCTTTTTCACTCTTTGATAGTTTTGACAAGGATTTTTAATGATCTGTAATGAAATATTTATGCATGCGTTTAAGACAAACCAGCTCTTCCTAACTATAAATAGTTTAAAGACAAGTGTCGCAAAGTCTTACCAACACGGCTGCACTGAGGCACAGTGCCGCCCCATCGGTGGGACTTCGGCACACTTGGCTTATTTAAATTTAAGTGGTGCTGCTTGTCTTGACGGCATGCTTAAAAGTTTCACTACGGAACATTAAAAATCCTTGTTAAACATGGGAAGTTTTAACGTGACCAAGCTATCGTTGTGAACAAGTTTTCTATTCATTTAGAAGTTTCTCAACTTCGTGACGTTTGAGCCTATCTCCTGAAGTGTCTCATGAAGTGTGACTTTGTCATAGCGACTCTTTCTGCTCCTGAGCGTTGTATAATTCACCACAGACTCAGGCAAAGCATTCCACCTATTGATGGAACGCACAGTAAAACTTAAGACTTACTAAGGTCATCTACGGATGCATACACTGAATGTATTAATATAAATTAGTACGAGTACTGCACATAATTATTAATAATGATAATAAACTTTATTGTAGCACGTGAAAGTACATGCGATCAACAAAATCCGTGGATAAAAGTTGATTGTGCCACAAAGGGCGAGGTTTAGGCTCTGGGCCCATTCTTACACCTAAACAGGAACATACAATTACAATATCAGCAGACAGTAGCAAAAACTAAAAGTAAACAAGATAATTGGGTAGTGGGGGTTGGGGAGCGGGGGACACTGAAAAAAGAAAGAGAAGGGTAGGGAAAGAGTGAGAGAGATGGTGACCAATTTATGAGTTAAACAAGTGACGGAATAATTGAGCTTTGAAAGCTCCAACACTAGGAATGTTTTCATGGCTTTGGGCAACTCATTCCACAACTCTTCATGCTCTGAAGCAGAAACGACGTTTGGTCTTTAGTAGTGTGACAGCGAAGGGGAGTGAAGGGGCGACCATGACTAAATCTTGTTGGATGGGTGTGATCAGCCATTGCAGAATTAAATAAGGTAAAGGAATAAGATGGTATTGTCTGCAGGAAGATCCAACAAAACTTCCGTTTGAAAAGGCTGAAAAAAAAAATAACACGAGCATCAAATGTAGAGTTGCTGATGTTTATCAACGACTACTCCTTTTGGTCTGAATTATTAAAGGCTTCTTCTATTTTTAGCTCTTGTTTTACTTACACTTCTTCCAGCTCGCCATGTCTGAAAACAAGATTCCTCTTGAGCGCATTAGCCACCATATTGGCGTGACCAGTCGTTCGACGAAGCGGAGATGACTGATGATGGTAGGGGGCGGCAAGTGCGTGGACGTCTGCTTGCTCGCGCTTAGCAGGGGAGCGCTGACCACAACACGGAAGCAGCTTTCGTCGTTGTTACTGGGAACGTCTCGTCGACCTTCCATCATCTATCGTCTCTGACGTAATGGTTTTCAGCCATCATTTTCAATGACCGGGGCGAGTCTGCCTTGCCTAATGCCCGGAGTGGCCTCGTTTCAATCGGCAAATGCGGCCCTCGTGTTGTTGGTTCGCCTAGTGTTGTCGGCCATCTTGGATTCTGTGGTAAATGGCATCGCGTGCCAGGCTCTGGCGAGCTTGCGCAATCACTTCTCTGCAGACCATCTCTTATGTAGTCACCGGATGTAGAGATTAATCTTTCTGTGCCGGGGGGGGGGGGGCCGCTTTCAAAAACAAACTTTTTTTGCCCGGCCCTAAGTCGTTAGTTTGATTGGTGGCCACATGCCAGTTAAAAGTGCAAGTTGGTTCTACGGTTGGTGTGTAACTGAAGTTTTGATAAATTGGTATGATATTGCCACTTTTCTGAGCTTTTGTACGATGGCTGATAATAATTGACAGCGACATTGTTAACATTGGCATTTGCATAAATGCATGGTCCACGGAATTTAAACCCGAATTTCTTAAAATGGAAAACGTGCATGTCTTGGCGAAGAAACGAGTAAAATTTGCTGCAGTTCCATTGTTTTTTCTCTTTCCGACTAGTGAAGCACGCACCGATCAAGCTCCGCTTGCTGCACATCCTATACCACGTGCAATGGCTGTTTGCTGTGACGTGCACATCACGTGATTGGGCTAATCCAATCAGATGGCCAAACAGCGTTGTTCTCGTTCGTCATTGGCTAACTCATGGTGACGTCACAGCAAACAGCCATTGCGCATGGTATAGGGTCTTGTAGTTAGATGGCCCACACCCATTTTTTTCTTCCACTTCCTGAC